>CM072711.1:5717109-5771090 GCA_036884735.1 Huso huso | reverse complement strand
ACATCACAGAGTAGCACATCATAGTGATACCACTGCTATCTATCACGACTATTGCAGTTTGAACAACAAACACATTGCGCGTGTAAATCAAAGTAGTGGGCAAATGCATTAAGCTTCATACTAATCTTTAAAGAAAAAAAAGAGGCGGACATTGCAAAACATTTGCGGTGGCAAGGAACCGAACCGGGCTGAACTGCTCGGCAGACAGCGATGCTCACCACTACACAACCAACGCTTCTATACCCCCCCCGTATATCATAAATGCTCGAATTAAGCCACGGAAATATAGGCTGCTTGGGCAGGATGGCGTTTTCCTCAACCACCACCGACCCGTTTTAAATGCTCTCTATATAGCTACTGGTGTGCATGGGAGCAGACAGTAAGCCCTCACGCAAACGTCAAGCAAGCATTGGTGGTTCAGTGGTAGAATTCTCGCCTGCCGCGCGGAGGCCCGGGTTCGATTCCCGGCCAATGCAACCTTCTTTTTTGTACTTTATGTATAGAATTACAGCAGCACGCACCTGCCTTCAATCAGTAAAAAAAAAAAAGAATTGAACCCCGGTCTCCCGCGTGACAGGCGGGGATACTGACCACTATACTAACGAGGAAGGCACACGCTCCCTGCCACTATGGCAACGTATTTAGTTGCAAAGCGTCTAAGTCAAAACTGCCTGCTGAGCTTAATGTCGGTTTACGGATCGAAAACAGTATAGTACAAAAAATTAAAAAAAAAAAAAACTCGTCCGGGATTTGAACCGGGACCTCTCGCACCCAAAGCGAGAATCATACCCCTAGACCAACGAGCCAGCTGCCGGTTTTATCCGGCGGCCGACGCGTGATACAGTCTCTGGCAGCAAAATAAGTGCAGCATGACCAGAGTCCCGTTCCGTCTGCCGGTGCGGAATGCTGCTGCCACCTCAGAGGAGGCGGGCTTAATACTCGCCAACGCAACCTTCTTTATTTTTTGGCATTCTTATAGTGCTGCTTTTTTTTTTTTTTTTTTTTTTTTTTTTTTTCGCAGCACGAAAACTAGGATTCACATGTGTTTCACGTAACACTTTTTCAATTCATTCATCTGGTCACAGTGTTTTACCGCTACAGCAGGACCCGGCAATGCTTTGAATGCAATCGGCATTAAAAGCTGCCACGTCAGTGGAGAACTGCACGAGTACTCTCGCTCTCATTTCTGACAAGGGGATTTGAATTGCCTTCTAGCCGCTCTCGCTCACGCCGGGCGCCGTGGCGTGTGTCTGTAATCCCAGCTACAGGGGCAGGTTGAGGCTGGCGGATCGCTTGAGCACGGGAGCTCTGTGCTGCAACTGGCTGTGCCGATCGGGAGTCCGCACTTAGCACGGCATCGACATGGCATTTCTGGGGGAGCTCGTGAATGCCAGGTCGTCTAAGGAGGGTGAACCGGCCCAGGTCGGGAACGGAGCAGGTCAAAACCCCCGTGTCGCACCAGTAGTGGGACTGCTCCTGTGAGCGGACGTTGCAGGGCATCCTTTGCAAAACAACGAAACCCAGCCTCCTTTTTTTTTTTTATTTATTTTTTGAACTACATGCTGACTAACTGATCCATTCCAAACATATCAAAACGAAATCCCACCTAAACTACTTTCCTCATTTATAGCGACCGCTTCTCGATGCCCATAGAAATGCTAGCCGCCAGTTAAAGAAGTCAGACGGCCCAAACAGGCAACAGCACACAGCTCGTAGACACGGCAAAATTACAGTGGTCTCGACAGGTACACCCAATAGAAAAACGTCTCCCATCTAACAGAACAGCTAGGTCTGCACTTCTTTGGAAACTCGGGGGACCAAAACAGTGGCAGACGCTGGCTCGTTGGTCTAGGGGTATGATTCTCGCTTAGGGTGCGAGAGGTCCCGGGTTCAAATCCCGGACGAGCCCGTTTTTAATTCTTTTGTATTACACTTTTCCAATTACTATGCATTGCCGATACGCACGCTCAAATTCCATGAACAACAATATCACAGCGACCAAGGGCTGATTGCACAATGGTTAAACGAGGACTGCAGTCTTTGTTGAGTCTGCAAAGCAACTGCTTATGCATTAAACACAATTCTGACGTAACAGACTATAAAACCATTCAGCATCGAGTTTATGTAGTTTATACAGCACTGTTTATTTTGGTAACGCATGTGCTTGTTTTTTTTTTTTTTTTTTTTTTTTTTGGTGTGTAGTCTAAAACAACCACAAAACTAGTGTAACAGATGGGCACTTTGTAGGTACAATTGTTTGTGTACATGTACAATCTAGCACTAGAACGGGTTAATTCATCTTTTCACACTGCACTAGATGCTGCTAATACATTACCTACCTGTGAATTGAAGCGGTTCTTTCATGGTTTCTAATTGACGCACCAAGCGTTTTTTTTGTTATTCTTTTTTATTCTTGAATTTTTATTGCTGATTTTAACGTGTATAATAAAGCTAGTACATTGTTTGTTTTTTTGGTCAACTTTGTTTTAGAACTGCAGCTAAAAGTATACCTTTTTACCTCTATAATTACTGTATTGCCAGTTCTGGAAGATCGCTCCCTGGTGGGGTGGGCTGGTGTTATTATTATTTTTTTATTATTATTTGTTTATTTAGGTGTTGCACCCCTGCTAGCTCTACAGTATTTTTTGAAAATGGAATTTAAGTAATTGTGTGTGATTAATTGTGTAGTCTAGTGGGTTTTCTTTTTTTGATTATTTATTCATTCACCTTTGTAGAAGTAGTTATTCTTTAATTACTCCTTATTGGCTAGGTGTTACACAAGCATACAATTCGGTTTCAATATATTCCATATTACAAGGCGTGTCACAGCAACACGTTTTATTTGTTGATTTGTTTATTTTTTATTTATTTATTTATTGATTTATTTATATGTGGCAGGGCTAACAATAGAAAGACATCAATCCTTACAAGATGAAGACATCAATCCTTACAAGATGAATCTTTCAGCCCAAACTTAATATCGATATTTGCAGTTTTCCCCACAGCTCATTATCAATGTATAATCCCAAATGAAACCTTCTATTTTGATGGGGCTTAATGCATTAATGCACATCACAGAGTAGCACATCATAGTGATACCACTGCTGCTATCACGACTATTGCAGTTTGAACAACAAACACATTGCGTGTAAATCAAAGTAGTGGGCAAAATGCATTAAGCTTCATACTAATCTTTAAAGAAAAAAAAAGGGCGGACATTGCAAAACATTTGCGGTGGCAAGGAACCGAACCGGGCTGAACTGCTCGGCAGACAGCGCTCACTCACCACACAAACCAACGCTTCTATACCCCGTATATCATAAATGCTCGAATTAAGCCACGGAAATATAGGCTGCTTGGGCAGGATGGCGTTTTCCTCAACCACCACCGACCCGTTTTAAATGCTCTCTATAGCTACTGGTGTGCATGGGAGCAGACAGTAAGCCTCACGCAAACGTCAAGCAAGCATTGGTGGTTCAGTGGTAGAATTCTCGCCTGCCACGCGGGAGGCCCGGGTTCGATTCCCGGCCAATGCAACCTTCTTTTTCTTGTACTTTATGTATAGAATTACAGCAGCACGCACCTGCCTTCAATCAGTAAAAAAAAAAAAAAAAACCATCTCCCCGTCGGGAATTGAACCCCGGTCTCCCGCGTGACAGGCGGGGATACTGACCACTATACTAACGAGGAAGGCACACGCTCCCTGCCACTATGGCAACGTATTTAGTTGCAAAGCGTCTAAGTCAAAACTGCCTGCTGAGCTTAATGTCGGTTTACGGATCGAAAACAGTATAGTACAAAACAATTAAAAAAAAAAAAAAAACGGGCTCGTCCGGGATTTGAACCCGGGACCTCTCGCACCCAAAGCGAGAATCATACCCCTAGACCAACGAGCCAGCTGCCGGTTTTATCCGAAACCGGGTTCGAAAACAGTCAATTAAAAAAAAAAAAACGGGCCGTCCGGGTTTGAACCCGACCTCTCGCACCCAAAGCGAGAATCATAGCCCCTGACCAACGAGCCAGCTTTTTTATCCGGCGGCCGACGCGTGATACAGTCTCTGGCAGCAAAATAAGTGCAGCATGACCAGAGTCCCGTTCCGTCTGCCGGTGCGGAATGCTGCTGCCACCTCAGAGGAGGCGGGCTTAATACTCGCCAACGCAACCTTCTTTATTTTTTGGCATTCTTATAGTGCTGCTTTTTTTTTTTTTTTTTTTTTTTTAATTCGCAGCACGAAAACTAGGATTCACATGTGTTTCACGTAACACTTTTTCAATTCATTCATCTGGTCACAGTGTTTTACCGCTACAGCAGGACCCGGCAATGCTTTGAATGCAATCGGCATTAAAAGCTGCCACGTCAGTGGAGAACTGCACGAGTACTCTCGCTCTCATTTCTGACAAGGGGATTTGAATTGCCTTCTAGCCGCTCTCGCTCACGCCGGGCGCCGTGGCGTGTGTCTGTAATCCCAGCTACAGGGGCAGGTTGAGGCTGGCGGATCGCTTGAGCACGGGAGCTCTGTGCTGCAACTGGCTGTGCCGATCGGGAGTCCGCACTTAGCACGGCATCGACATGGCATTTTCTGGGGAGCTCGTGAATGCCAGGTCGTCTAAGGAGGGGTGAACCGGCCCAGGTCGGGAACGGAGCAGGTCAAAGCCCCCCTGTCGCACCAGTAGTGGGACTGCTCCTGTGAGCGGACGTTGCAGGGCATCCTTTGCAAAACAACGAAACCCAGCCTCCTTTTTTTTTTTTTTTTTTTTTTGAACTACATGCTGACTGACTGATCCATTCCAAACATATCAAAACGAAATCCCACCTAAACTACTTTCCTCATTTATAGCGACCGCTTCTCGATGCCCATAGAAATGCTAGCCGCCAGTTAAAGAAGTCAGACGGCCCAAACAGGCAACAGCACACAGCTCGTAGACACGGCAAAATTACAGTGGTCTCGACAGGTACACCCAATAGAAAAACGTCTCCCATCTAACAGAACAGCTAGGTCTGCACTTCTTTGGAAACTCGGGGGACCAAAACAGTGGCAGACGCTGGCTCGTTGGTCTAGGGGTATGATTCTCGCTTAGGGTGCGAGAGGTCCCGGTTCAAATCCCGGACGAGCCCGTTTTTAATTCTTTTGTATTACACTTTTCCAATTACTATGCATTGCCGATACGCACGCTCAAATTCCATGAACAACAATATCACAGCGACCAAGGGCTGATTGCACAATGGTTAAACGAGGACTGCAGTCTTTGTTGAGTCTGCAAAGCAACTGCTTATGCATTAAACACAATTCTGACGTAACAGACTATAAAACCATTCAGCATCGAGTTTATGTAGTTTATACAGCACTGTTTATTTTGGTAACGCATGTGCTTGTTTTTTTTTTTTTTTTTTTTTGGTGTAGTCTAAAACAACCACAAAACTAGTGTAACAGATGGGCACTTTGTAGGTACAATTGTTTGTGTACATGTACAATCTAGCACTAGAACGGGTTAATTCATCTTTTCACACTGCACTAGATGCTGCTAATACATTACCTACCTGTGAATTGAAGCGGTTCTTTCATGGTTTCTAATTGACGCACCAAGCGTTTTTTTATGTTATTCTTTTAATTCTTGAATTTTTATTGCTGATTTTAACGTGTATAATAAAGCTAGTACATTGTTTGTTTTTTTTTTGGTCAACTTTGTTTTAGAACTGCAGCTAAAAGTACCTTTTTACCTCTATAATTACTGTATTGCCAGTTCTGGAAGATCGCTCCCTGGTGGGGTGGGCTGGTGTTATTATTATTTTTTATTATTATTTGTTTATTTAGGTGTTGCACCCTGCTAGCTCTACAGTATTTTGAAATGGAATTTAAGTAATTGTGTGTGATTAATTGTGTAGTCTAGTGGGTTTTCTTTCTTTGATTATTTATTCATTCACCTTTGTAGAAGTAGTTATTCTTTAATTACTCCTTATTGGCTAGGTGTTACACAAGCATACAATTCGGTTTCAATATATTCCATATTACAAGGCGTGTCACAGCAACACGTTTTATTTGTTTATTTGTTTATTTTTATTTATTTATTTATTTATTTATTTATTTTTATGTGGCAGGGCTAACAATAGAAAGACATCAATCCTTACAAGATGAAGACATCAATCCTTACAAGATGAATCTTTCAGCCCAAACTTAATATCGATATTTGCAGTTTTCCCCACAGCTCATTATCAATGTATGATCCCAAATGACACCTTCTATTTTGATGGGGCTTAATGCATTAGTGCACATCACAGAGTAGCACATCATAGTGATACCAGCTGCTATCACGACTATTGCAGTTTGAACAACAAACAAATTGCGCGTGTAAATCAAAGTAGTGGGCAAATGCATTAAGCTTCATTCTAATCTTTAAAGAAAAAAAGAGGCGGACATTGCAAAACATTTGCGGTGGCAAAGAATCGAACCCAGCTGAACTGCTCGGCAGGCAGCGATGCTCACCACTACACAACCAACGCTTCTATACCCCCTGTCTATCATAAATGCTCGAATTAAGCCACGGAAATATAGGCTGCTTCGGCAGGATGGCGTTTTCCCTCAACCACCACCGACCCGCTTTAAAAGCTCTCTATACAGCTACTGGTGTGCATGGGAGCAGACAGACAAGCCTCACGCAAACGTCAAGCAAGCATTGGTGGTTCAGTGGTAGAATTCTCGCCTGCCTGCCACGCGGGAGGCCCGGGTTCGATTCCCGGCCAATGCAACCTTCTTTTTTTCTTGTACTTTATGTATAGAATTACAGCAGCACGCACCTGCCTTCAATCAAAAAAAAAAAAAAAAATCTCCCCCGTCGGGAATTGAACCCCGGTCTCCCGCGTGACAGGCGGGGATACTGACCACTATACTAACGAGGAAGGCACACGCCCCCGCCACTATGGCAACGTATTTAGTTGCAAAGCGTCTAAGTCAAAACTGCCTGCTGAGCTGAGCTTAATGTCGGTTTACGGATCGAAAACAGTATAGTAAAAACAATTAAAAAAAAAAAACGCTCGTCCGGGATTTGAACCGGGACCTCTCGCACCCAAAGCGAGAATCATACCCCTAGACCAACGAGCCAGCTGCCGGTTTTATCCGGCGGCCGACGCGTGATACAGTCTCTGGCAGCAAAATAAGTGCAGCATGACCAGAGTCCCGTTCCGTCTGCCGGTGCGGAATGCTGCTGCCACCTCAGAGGAGGGGGGCTTAATACTCGCCAACGCAACCTTCTTTCTTTTTTGGCATTCTTATAGTGCTGCTTTTTTTTTTTTTTTTTTTTTTTTTCGCAGCACGAAAAACTAGGATTCACATGTGTTTCACGTAACACTTTTTCAATTCATTCATCTGGTCACAGTGTTTTACCGCTACAGCAGGACCCGGCAATGCTTTGAATGCAATCGGCATTAAAAGCTGCCACGTCAGTGGAGAACTGCACGAGTACTCTCGCTCTCATTTCTGACAAGGGGATTTGAATTGCCTTCTAGCCGCTCTCGCTCACGCCGGGCGCCGTGGCGTGTCTGTAATCCCAGCTACAGGGGCAGGTTGAGGCTGGCGGATCGCTTGAGCACGGGAGCTCTGTGCTGCAACTGGCTGTGCCGATCGGGAGTCCGCACTTAGCACGGCATCGACATGGCATTTCTGGGGAGCTCGTGAATGCCAGGTCGTCTAAGGAGGGGTGAACCGGCCCAGGTCGGGAACGGAGCAGGTCAAAACCCCCGTGTCGCACCAGTAGTGGGACTGCTCCTGTGAGCGGACGTTGCAGGGCATCCTTTGCAAAACAACGAAACCCAGCCTCCTTTTTTTTTTTTTTATTTTTTGAACTACATGCTGACTAACTGATCCATTCCAAACATATCAAAACGAAATCCCACCTAAACTACTTTCCTCATTTATAGCGACCGCTTCTCGATGCCCATAGAAATGCTAGCCGCCAGTTAAAGAAGTCAGACGGCCCAAACAGGCAACAGCACACAGCTCGTAGACACGGCAAAATTACAGTGGTCTCGACAGGTACACCCAATAGAAAAACGTCTCCCATCTAACAGAACAGCTAGGTCTGCACTTCTTTGGAAACTCGGGGGACCAAAACAGTGGCAGACGCTGGCTCGTTGGTCTAGGGGTATGATTCTCGCTTAGGGTGCGAGAGGTCCCGGGTTCAAATCCCGGACGAGCCCGTTTTTAATTCTTTTGTATTACACTTTTCCAATTACTATGCATTGCCGATACGCACGCTCAAATTCCATGAACAACAATATCACAGCGACCAAGGGCTGATTGCACAATGGTTAAACGAGGACTGCAGTCTTTGTTGAGTCTGCAAAGCAACTGCTTATGCATTAAACACAATTCTGACGTAACAGACTATAAAACCATTCAGCATCGAGTTTATGTAGTTTATACAGCACTGTTTATTTTGGTAACGCATGTGCTTGTTTTTTTTTTTTTTTTTTTTGTGTGTCTAAAAAACAACAAAAAACTAGTGTAACAGATGGGCACTTTGTAGGTACAATTGTTTGTGTACATGTACAATCTAGCACTAGAACGGGTTAATTCATCTTTTCACACTGCACTAGATGCTGCTAATACATTACCTACCTGTGAATTGAAGCGGTTCTTTCATGGTTTCTAATTGACGCACCGTTTTTTTTTTTATGTTATTCTTTTAATTCTTGAATTTTTATTGCTGATTTTAACGTGTATAATAAAGCTAGTACATTGTTTGTTTTTTTTTTTGGTCAACTTTGTTTTAGAACTGCAGCTAAAAGTATACCTTTTTACCTCTATAATTACTGTATTGCCAGTTCTGGAAGATCGCTCCCTGGTGGGGTGGGCTGGTGTTATTATTATTTTTTTTTATTATTATTTGTTTATTTAGGTGTTGCACCCCTGCTAGCTCTACAGTATTTTGAAATGGAATTTAAGTAATTGTGTGTGATTAATTGTGTAGTCTAGTGGGTTTTCTTTCTTTGATTATTTATTCATTCACCTTTGTAGAAGTAGTTATTCTTTAATTACTCCTTATTGGCTAGGTGTTACACAAGCATACAATTCGGTTTCAATATATTCCATATTACAAGGCGTGTCACAGCAACACGTTTTATTTGTTGATTTGTTTATTTTTATTTATTTATTTATTGATTTATTTATATGTGGCAGGGCTAACAATAGAAAGACATCAATCCTTACAAGATGAAGACATCAATCCTTACAAGATGAATCTTTCAGCCCAAACTTAATATCGATATTTGCAGTTTTCCCCACAGCTCATTATCAATGTATAATCCCAAATGAAACCTTCTATTTTGATGGGGCTTAATGCATTAATGCACATCACAGAGTAGCACATCATAGTGATACCACTGCTGCTATCACGACTATTGCAGTTTGAACAACAAACACATTGCGCGTGTAAATCAAAGTAGTGGGCAAATGCATTAAGCTTCATACTAATCTTTAAAGAAAAAAAGAGGCGGACATTGCAAAACATTTGCGGTGGCAAGGAACCGAACCGGGCTGAACTGCTCGGCAGACAGCGATGCTCACCACTACACAACCAACGCTTCTATACCCCCAGTCTATCATAAATGCTCGAATTAAGCCACGGAAATATAGGCTGCTTGGGCAGGATGGCGTTTTCCTCACCACCACCGACCCGTTTTAAATGCTCTCTATATAGCTACTGGTGTGCATGGGAGCAGACAGTAAGCCTCACGCAAACGTCAAGCAAGCATTGGTGGTTCAGTGGTAGAATTCTCGCCTGCCACGCGGGAGGCCCGGGTTCGATTCCCGGCCAATGCAACCTTCTTTTTTCTTGTACTTTATGTATAGAATTACAGCAGCACGCACCTGCCTTCAATCAGTAAAAAAAAAAAAAAAAATCTCCCCGTCGGGGAATTGAACCCCGGTCTCCCGCGTGACAGGCGGGATACTGACCACTATACTAACGAGGAAGGCACACGCCCCTGCCACTATGGCAACGTATTTAGTTGCAAAGCGTCTAAGTCAAAACTGCCTGAGCTTAATGTCGGTTTACGGATCGAAAACAGTATAGTACAAAAAAACAATTAAAAAAAAAAAAAAAAAAAAAAACGGGCTCGTCCGGGATTTGAACCCGGGACCTCTCGCACCCAAAGCGAGAATCATACCCCTAGACCAACGAGCCAGCTGCCGGTTTTATCCGGCGGCCGACGCGTGATACAGTCTCTGGCAGCAAAATAAGTGCAGCATGACCAGAGTCCCGTTCCGTCTGCCGGTGCGGAATGCTGCTGCCACCTCAGAGGAGGCGGGCTTAATACTCGCCAACGCAACCTTCTTTATTTTTGGCATTCTTATAGTGCTTTTTTTTTTTTTTTTTTTTAATTCAGCACGAAAACTAGGATTCACATGTGTTTCACGTAACACTTTTTCAATTCATTCATCTGGTCACAGTGTTTTACCGCTACAGCAGGACCCGGCAATGCTTTGAATGCAATCGGCATTAAAAGCTGCCACGTCAGTGGAGAACTGCACGAGTACTCTCGCTCTCATTTCTGACAAGGGGATTTGAATTGCCTTCTAGCCGCTCTCGCTCACGCCGGGCGCCGTGGCGTGTGTCTGTAATCCCAGCTACAGGGGCAGGTTGAGGCTGGCGGATCGCTTGAGCACGGGAGCTCTGTGCTGCAACTGGCTGTGCCGATCGGGAGTCCGCACTTAGCACGGCATCGACATGGCATTTCTGGGGGAGCTCGTGAATGCCAGGTCGTCTAAGGAGGGGTGAACCGGCCCAGGTCGGGAACGGAGCAGGTCAAAACCCCCGTGTCGCACCAGTAGTGGGACTGCTCCTGTGAGCGGACGTTGCAGGGCATCCTTTGCAAAACAACGAAACCCAGCCTCCTTTTTTTTTTTATTTATTTTTTTGAACTACATGCTGACTAACTGATCCATTCCAAACATATCAAAACGAAATCCCACCTAAACTACTTTCCTCATTTATAGCGACCGCTTCTCGATGCCCATAGAAATGCTAGCCGCCAGTTAAAGAAGTCAGACGGCCCAAACAGGCAACAGCACACAGCTCGTAGACACGGCAAAATTACAGTGGTCTCGACAGGTACACCCAATAGAAAAACGTCTCCCATCTAACAGAACAGCTAGGTCTGCACTTCTTTGGAAACTCGGGGGACCAAAACAGTGGCAGACGCTGGCTCGTTGGTCTAGGGGTATGATTCTCGCTTAGGGTGCGAGGGTCCCGGTTCAAATCCCGGACGAGCCCGTTTTTAATTCTTTTGTATTACACTTTTCCAATTACTATGCATTGCCGATACGCACGCTCAAATTCCATGAACAACAATATCACAGCGACCAAGGGCTGATTGCACAATGGTTAAACGAGGACTGCAGTCTTTGTTGAGTCTGCAAAGCAACTGCTTATGCATTAAACACAATTCTGACGTAACAGACTATAAAACCATTCAGCATCGAGTTTATGTAGTTTATACAGCACTGTTTATTTTGGTAACGCATGTGCTTGTTTTTTTTTTTTTTTTTTTTTTTGTGTGTAGTCTAAAACAAAACAAAACACAAAACTAGTGTAACAGATGGGCACTTTGTAGGTACAATTGTTTGTGTACATGTACAATCTAGCACTAGAACGGGTTAATTCATCTTTTCACACTGCACTAGATGCTGCTAATACATTACCTACCTGTGAATTGAAGCGGTTCTTTCATGGTTTCTAATTGACGCACCAAGCGTTTTTTATGTTTATTCTTTTAATTCTTGAATTTTTATTGCTGATTTTAACGTGTATAATAAAGCTAGTACATTGTTTGTTTTTTTTGGTCAACTTTGTTTTAGAACTGCAGCTAAAAGTATACCTTTTTACCTCTATAATTACTGTATTGCCAGTTCTGGAAGATCGCTCCCTGGTGGGGTGGGCTGGTGTTATTATTATTTTTTTATTATTATTTTTATTTAGGTGTTGCACCCTGCTAGCTCTACAGTATTTTGAAATGGAATTTAAGTAATTGTGTGTGATTAATTGTGTAGTCTAGTGGGTTTTCTTTCTTTGATTATTTATTCATTCACCTTTGTAGAAGTAGTTATTCTTTAATTACTCCTTATTGGCTAGGTGTTACACAAGCATACAATTCGGTTTCAATATATTCCATATTACAAGGCGTGTCACAGCAACACGTTTTATTTGTTGATTTGTTTATTTTTATTTATTTATTTATTGATTTATTTATATGTGGCAGGGGCTAACAATAGAAAGACATCAATCCTTACAAGATGAAGACATCAATCCTTACAAGATGAATCTTTCAGCCCAAACTTAATATCGATATTTGCAGTTTTCCCCACAGCTCATTATCAATGTATAATCCCAAATGAAACCTTCTATTTTGATGGGGCTTAATGCATTAATGCACATCACAGAGTAGCACATCATAGTGATACCACTGCTGCTATCACGACTATTGCAGTTTGAACAACAAACACATTGCGCGTAAATCAAAGTAGTGGGCAAATGCATTAAGCTTCATACTAATCTTTAAAGAAAAAAAAGAGGCGGACATTGCAAAACATTTGCGGTGGCAAGGAACCGAACCGGGCTGAACTGCTCGGCAGACAGCGATGCTCACCACTACACAACAACCAACGCTTCTATACCCCGTATATCATAAATGCTCGAATTAAGCCACGGAAATATAGGCTGCTTGGGCAGGATGGCGTTTTCCTCAACCACCACCGACCCGTTTAATGCTCTCTATATAGCTACTGGTGTGCATGGGAGCAGACAGTAAGCCTCACGCAAACGTCAAGCAAGCATTGGTGGTTCAGTGGTAGAATTCTCGCCTGCCACGC
Organism: Huso huso; assembly: GCA_036884735.1. Lineage (NCBI taxonomy): Eukaryota > Metazoa > Chordata > Actinopteri > Acipenseriformes > Acipenseridae > Huso > Huso huso. The sequence continues at coordinate 5,758,227 of CM072711.1, read as the reverse complement.
GGGAGGCCCGGGTTCGATTCCCGGCCAATGCAACCTTCTTTTTTTTTCTGTACTTTATGTATAGAATTACAGCAGCACGCACCTGCCTTCAATCAGTAAAAAAAAAAAAAAACATCTCCCGTCGGGGAATTGAACCCGGTCTCCCGCGACAGGCGGGGATACTGACCACTATACTAACGAGGAAGGCACACGCTCCCTGCCACTATGGCAACGTATTTAGTTGCAAAGCGTCTAAGTCAAAACTGCCTGCTGAGCTTAATGTCGGTTTACGGATCGAAAACAGTATAGTACAAAACAATTAAAAAAAAAAAAAAACGGGCTCGTCCGGGATTTGAACCCGGGACCTCTCGCACCCAAAGCGAGAATCATACCCCTAGACCAACGAGCCAGCTGCCGGTTTTATCCGGCGGCCGACGCGTGATACAGTCTCTGGCAGCAAAATAAGTGCAGCATGACCAGAGTCCCGTTCCGTCTGCCGGTGCGGAATGCTGCTGCCACCTCAGAGGAGGCGGGCTTAATACTCGCCAACGCAACCTTCTTTATTTTTTTTGGCATCTTATAGTGCTGCTTTTTTTTTTTTTTTTTTTTTTTTTAATTCGCAGCACGAAAACTAGGATTCACATGTGTTTCACGTAACACTTTTTCAATTCATTCATCTGGTCACAGTGTTTTACCGCTACAGCAGGACCCGGCAATGCTTTGAATGCAATCGGCATTAAAAGCTGCCACGTCAGTGGAGAACTGCACGAGTACTCTCGCTCTCATTTCTGACAAGGGGATTTGAATTGCCTTCTAGCCGCTCTCGCTCACGCCGGGCGCCGTGGCGTGTGTCTGTAATCCCAGCTACAGGGGCAGGTTGAGGCTGGCGGATCGCTTGAGCACGGGAGCTCTGTGCTGCAACTGGCTGTGCCGATCGGGAGTCCGCACTTAGCACGGCATCGACATGGCATTTCTGGGGGAGCTCGTGAATGCCAGGTCGTCTAAGGGAGGGGTGAACCGGCCCAGGTCGGGAACGGAGCAGGTCAAAACCCCCGTGTCGCACCAGTAGTGGGACTGCTCCTGTGAGCGGACGTTGCAGGGCATCCTTTGCAAAACAACGAAACCCAGCCTCCTTTTTTTTTTTTATTTTTTTTTTGAACTACATGCTGACTGACTGATCCATTCCAAACATATCAAAACGAAATCCCACCTAAACTACTTTCCTCATTTATAGCGACCGCTTCTCGATGCCCATAGAAATGCTAGCCGCCAGTTAAAGAAGTCAGACGGCCCAAACAGGCAACAGCACACAGCTCGTAGACACGGCAAAATTACAGTGGTCTCGACAGGTACACCCAATAGAAAAACGTCTCCCATCTAACAGAACAGCTAGGTCTGCACTTCTTTGGAAACTCGGGGGACCAAAACAGTGGCAGACGCTGGCTCGTTGGTCTAGGGGGTATGATTCTCGCTTAGGGTGCGAGAGGTCCCGGTTCAAATCCCGGACGAGCCCGTTTTAATTCTTTTTGTATTACACTTTTCCAATTACTATGCATTGCCGATACGCACGCTCAAATTCCATGAACAACAATATCACAGCGACCAAGGGCTGATTGCACAATGGTTAAACGAGGACTGCAGTCTTTGTTGAGTCTGCAAAGCAACTGCTTATGCATTAAACACAATTCTGACGTAACAGACTATAAAACCATTCAGCATCGAGTTTATGTAGTTTATACAGCACTGTTTATTTTGGTAACGCATGTGCTTTTTTTTTTTTTTTTTTTTTTTGTGTGTAGTCTAAAACAACCACAAAACTAGTGTAACAGATGGGCACTTTGTAGGTACAATTGTTTGTGTACATGTACAATCTAGCACTAGAACGGGTTAATTCATCTTTTCACACTGCACTAGATGCTGCTAATACATTACCTACCTGTGAATTGAAGCGGTTCTTTCATGGTTTCTAATTGACGCACCAAGCGTTTTTTTATGTTATTCTTTTTTATTCTTGAATTTTTATTGCTGATTTTAACGTGTATAATAAAAAGCTACACATTGTTTTTTTTTTTCAACTTTGTTTTAGAACTGCAGCTAAAAGTATACCTTTTTACCTCTATAATTACTGTATTGCCAGTTCTGGAAGATCGCTCCCTGGTGGGGTGGGCTGGTATTATTATTTTTTTTTATTATTATTTGTTTATTTAGGTGTTGCACCCTGCTAGCTCTACAGTATTTTGAAATGGAATTTAAGTAATTGTGTGTGATTAATTGTGTAGTCTAGTGGGTTTTCTTTCTTTGATTATTTATTCATTCACCTTTGTAGAAGTAGTTATTCTTTAATTACTCCTTATTGGCTAGGTGTTACACAAGCATACAATTCGGTTTCAATATATTCCATATTACAAGGCGTGTCACAGCAACACGTTTTATTTATTTATTTATTTATTTTTATGTGGCAGGGCTAACAATAGAAAGACATCAATCCTTACAAGATGAAGACATCAATCCTTACAAGATGAATCTTTCAGCCCAAACTTAATATCGATATTTGCAGTTTTCCCCACAGCTCATTATCAATGTATAATCCCAAATGAAACCTTCTATTTTGATGGGGCTTAATGCATTAATGCACATCACAGAGTAGCACATCATAGTGATACCACTGCTGCTATCACGACTATTGCAGTTTGAACAACAAACACATTGCGCGTGTAAATCAAAGTAGTGGGCAAATGCATTAAGCTTCATACTAATCTTTAAAGAAAAAAAGGCGGACATTGCAAAACATTTGCGGTGGCAAGGAACCGAACCGGGCTGAACTGCTCGGCAGACAGCGATGCTCACCACTACACAACCAACGCTTCTATACCCGTATATCATAAATGCTCGAATTAAGCCACGGAAATATAGGCTGCTTGGGCAGGATGGCGTTTTCCTCAACCACCACCGACCCGTTTTAAATGCTCTCTATATAGCTACTGGTGTGCATGGGAGCAGACAGTAAGCCTCACGCAAACGTCAAGCAAGCATTGGTGGTTCAGTGGTAGAATTCTCGCCTGCCACGCGGGAGGCCCGGGTTCGATTCCCGGCCAATGCAACCTTCTTTTTTCTTGTACTTTATGTATAGAATTACAAGCACGCACCTGCCTTCAATCAGTAAAAAAAAAAAAAAATCATCTCCCGTCGGGGAATTGAACCCCGGTCTCCCGCGTGACAGGCGGGGATACTGACCACTATACTAACGAGGAAGGCACACGCCCCTGCCACTATGGCAACGTTTTAGTTGCAAAGCGTCTAAGTCAAAACTGCCTGCTGAGCTTAATGTCGGTTTACGGATCGAAAACAGTATAGTACAAAACAATTAAAAAAAAAAAAAAAAAAAACGGGCTCGTCCGGGATTTGAACCGGGACCTCTCGCACCCAAAGCGAGAATCATACCCCTAGACCAACGAGCCAGCTGCCGGTTTATCCGGCGGCCGACGACGCGTGATACAGTCTCTGGCAGCAAAATAAGTGCAGCATGACCAGAGTCCCGTTCCGTCTGCCGGTGCGGAATGCTGCTGCCACCTCAGAGGAGGCGGGCTTAATACTCGCCAACGCAACCTTCTTTATTTTTTGGCATTCTTATAGTGCTGCTTTTTTTTTTTTTTTTTTTTTTTAATTCGCAGCACGAAAACTAGGATTCACATGTGTTTCACGTAACACTTTTTCAATTCATTCATCTGGTCACAGTGTTTTACCGCTACAGCAGGACCCGGCAATGCTTTGAATGCAATCGGCATTAAAAGCTGCCACGTCAGTGGAGAACTGCACGAGTGCTACTCTCGCTCTCATTTCTGACAAGGGGATTTGAATTGCCTTCTAGCCGCTCTCGCTCACGCCGGGCCGTGGCGTGTGTCTGTAATCCCAGCTACAGGGGCAGGTTGAGGCTGGCGGATCGCGCTTGAGCACGGAGCTCTGTGCTGCAACTGGCTGTGCCGATCGGGAGTCCGCACCTTAAACGGCATCGACATGGCATTTCTGGGGAGCTCGTGAATGCCAGGTCGTCTAAGGAGGGGAACCGGCCCAGGTCGGGAACGGAGCAGGTCAAAACCCCGTGTCGCACCAGTAGTGGGACTGCTCCTGTGAGCGGACGTTGCAGGGCATCCTTTGCAAAACAACGAAACCCAGCCTCCTTTTTTTTTTTTATTTTTTTTGAACTACATGCTGACTAACTGATCCATTCCAAACATATCAAAACGAAATCCCACCTAAACTACTTTCCTCATTTATAGCGACCGCTTCTCGATGCCCATAGAAATGCTAGCCGCCAGTTAAAGAAGTCAGACGGCCCAAACAGGCAACAGCACACAGCTCGTAGACACGGCAAAATTACAGTGGTCTCGACAGGTACACCCAATAGAAAAACGTCTCCCATCTAACAGAACAGCTAGGTCTGCACTTCTTTGGAAACTCGGGGGACCAAAACAGTGGCAGACGCTGGCTCGTTGGTCTAGGGGTATGATTCTCGCTTAGGGTGCGAGAGGTCCCGGTTCAAATCCCGGACGAGCCCGTTTTTAAATTCTTTTTGTATTACACTTTTCCAATTACTATGCATTGCCGATACGCACGCTCAAATTCCATGAACAACAATATCACAGCGACCAAGGGCTGATTGCACAATGGTTAAACGAGGACTGCAGTCTTTGTTGAGTCTGCAAAGCAACTGCTTATGCATTAAACACAATTCTGACGTAACAGACTATAAAACCATTCAGCATCGAGTTTATGTAGTTTATACAGCACTGTTTATTTTGGTAACGCATGTGCTTGTTTTTTTTTTTTTTTTTTTTTGTAGTCTAAAAAACAACCACAAAACTAGTGTAACAGATGGGCACTTTGTAGGTACAATTGTTTGTGTACATGTACAATCTAGCACTAGAACGGGTTAATTCATCTTTTCACACTGCACTAGATGCTGCTAATACATTACCTACCTGTGAATTGAAGCGGTTCTTTCATGGTTTCTAATTGACGCACCAAGCGTTTTTTATGTTATTCTTTTAATTCTTGAATTTTTATTGCTGATTTTAACGTGTATAATAAAGCTAGTACATTGTTTGTTTTTTTGGTCAACTTTGTTTTAGAACTGCAGCTAAAAGTATACCTTTTTACCTCTATAATTACTGTATTGCCAGTTCTGGAAGATCGCTCCCTGGTGGGGTGGGCTGGTGTTATTATTATTTTTTTTATTATTATTTGTTTATTTAGGTGTTGCACCCCTGCTAGCTCTACAGTATTTTGAAATGGAATTTAAGTAATTGTGTGTGATTAATTGTGTAGTCTAGTGGGTTTTCTTTCTTTGATTATTTATTCATTCACCTTTGTAGAAGTAGTTATTCTTTAATTACTCCTTATTGGCTAGGTGTTACACAAGCATACAATTCGGTTTCAATATATTCCATATTACAAGGCGTGTCACAGCAACACGTTTTATTTGTTGATTTGTTTATTTTTATTTATTTATTTATTGATTTATTTATTTATGTGGGCAGGGCTAACAATAGAAAGACATCAATCCTTACAAGATGAAGACATCAATCCTTACAAGATGAATCTTTCAGCCCAAACTTAATATCGATATTTGCAGTTTTCCCCACAGCTCATTATCAATGTATAATCCCAAATGAAACCTTCTATTTTGATGGGGCTTAATGCATTAATGCACATCACAGAGTAGCACATCATAGTGATACCACTGCTGCTATCACGACTATTGCAGTTTGAACAACAAACACATTGCGCGTGTAAATCAAAGTAGTGGGCAAATGCATTAAGCTTCATACTAATCTTTAAAGAAAAAAAAGTGGCGGACATTGCAAAACATTTGCGGTGGCAAGGAACCGAACCGGGCTGAACTGCTCGGCAGACAGCGATGCTCACCACTACACAACCAACGCTTCTATACCCGTATATCATAAATGCTCGAATTAAGCCACGGAAATATAGGCTGCTTGGGCAGGATGGCGTTTTCCCTCAACCACCACCGACCCGTTTTAAATGCTCTATATAGCTACTGGTGTGCATGGGAGCAGACAGTAAGCCTCACGCAAACGTCAAGCAAGCATTGGTGGTTCAGTGGTAGAATTCTCGCCTGCCACGCGGGAGGCCCGGGTTCGATTCCCGGCCAATGCAACCTTCTTTTTCTTGTACTTTATGTATAGAATTACAGCAGCACGCACCTGCCTTCAATCAGTAAAAAAAAAAAAAAAAAACATCCCCCGTCGGGGAATTGAACCCCGTCTCCCGCGTGACAGGCGGGGATACTGACCACTATACTAACGAGGAAGGCACACGCTCCCTGCCACTATGGCAACGTATTTAGTTGCAAAGCGTCTAAGTCAAAACTGCCTGCTGAGCTTAATGTCGGTTTACGGATCGAAAACAGTATAGTACAAAACAATTAAAAAAAAAAAAAAAAAAAACGGGCTCGTCCGGGATTTGAACCCGGGACCTCTCGCACCCAAAGCGAGAATCATACCCCTAGACCAACGAGCCAGCTGCCGGTTTTATCCGGCGGCCGACGCGTGATACAGCGGCCCCTAGACCAACGAGCCAGCTGCCGGTTTTATCCGGCGGCCGACGCGTGATACAGTCTCTGGCAGCAAAATAAGTGCAGCATGACCAGAGTCCCGTTCCGTCTGCCGGTGCGGAATGCTGCTGCCACCTCAGAGGAGGCGGGCTTAATACTCGCCAACGCAACCTTCTTTATTTTTTGGCATTCTTATAGTGCTGCTTTTTTTTTTTTTTTTTTTTTTTTTCGCAGCACGAAAACTAGGATTCACATGTGTTTCACGTAACACTTTTTCAATTCATTCATCTGGTCACAGTGTTTTACCGCTACAGCAGGACCCGGCAATGCTTTGAATGCAATCGGCATTAAAAGCTGCCACGTCAGTGGAGAACTGCACGAGTACTCTCGCTCTCATTTCTGACAAGGGATTTGAATTGCCTTCTAGCCGCTCTCGCTCACGCCGGGCGCCGTGGCGTGTGTCTGTAATCCCAGCTACAGGGGCAGGTTGAGGCTGGCGGATCGCTTGAGCACGGGAGCTCTGTGCTGCAACTGGCTGTGCCGATCGGGAGTCCGCACTTAGCACGGCATCGACATGGCATTTCTGGGGGAGCTCGTGAATGCCAGGTCGTCTAAGGAGGGGTGAACCGGCCCAGGTCGGGAACGGAGCAGGTCAAAACCCCCGTGTCGCACCAGTAGTGGGACTGCTCCTGTGAGCGGACGTTGCAGGGCATCCTTTGCAAAACAACGAAACCCAGCCTCCTTTTTTTTTTTTTTTTTTTTTGAACTACATGCTGACTAACTGATCCATTCCAAACATATCAAAACGAAATCCCACCTAAACTACTTTCCTCATTTATAGCGACCGCTTCTCGATGCCCATAGAAATGCTAGCCGCCAGTTAAAGAAGTCAGACGGCCCAAACAGGCAACAGCACACAGCTCGTAGACACGGCAAAATTACAGTGGTCTCGACAGGTACACCCAATAGAAAAACGTCTCCCATCTAACAGAACAGCTAGGTCTGCACTTCTTTGGAAACTCGGGGGACCAAAACAGTGGCAGACGCTGGCTCGTTGGTCTAGGGGTATGATTCTCGCTTAGGGTGCGAGAGGTCCCGGGTTCAAATCCCGGACGAGCCCGTTTTAATTCTTTTGTATTACACTTTTCCAATTACTATGCATTGCCGATACGCACGCTCAAATTCCATGAACAACAATATCACAGCGACCAAGGGCTGATTGCACAATGGTTAAACGAGGACTGCAGTCTTTGTTGAGTCTGCAAAGCAACTGCTTATGCATTAAACACAATTCTGACGTAACAGACTATAAAACCATTCAGCATCGAGTTTATGTAGTTTATACAGCACTGTTTATTTTGGTAACGCATGTGCTTGTTTTTTTTTTTTTTTTTTTTTTTGGTGTGTAGTCTAAAACAACCACAAAACTAGTGTAACAGATGGGCACTTTGTAGGTACAATTGTTTGTGTACATGTACAATCTAGCACTAGAACGGGTTAATTCATCTTTTCACACTGCACTAGATGCTGCTAATACATTACCTACCTGTGAATTGAAGCGGTTCTTTCATGGTTTCTAATTGACGCACCAAGCGTTTTTTATGTTATTCTTTTAATTCTTGAATTTTTATTGCTGATTTTAACGTGTATAATAAAGCTAGTACATTGTTTGTTTTTTTTGGTCAACTTTGTTTTAGAACTGCAGCTAAAAGTATACCTTTTTACCTCTATAATTACTGTATTGCCAGTTCTGGAAGATCGCTCCCTGGTGGGGGGGCTGGTGTTATTATTATTTTTTTATTATTATTTGTTTATTTAGTGTTTGCACCCTGCTAGCTCTACAGTATTTTGAAATGGAATTTAAGTAATTGTGTGTGATTAATTGTGTAGTCTAGTGGGTTTTCTTTCTTTGATTATTTATTCATTCACCTTTGTAGAAGTAGTTATTCTTTAATTACTCCTTATTGGCTAGGTGTTACACAAGCATACAATTCGGTTTCAATATATTCCATATTACAAGGCGTGTCACAGCAACACGTTTTATTTGTTGATTTGTTTATTTTTTTTTTTATTTATTTATTTATTTATTTTCGCATGTGGCAGGGCTAACAATAGAAAGACATCAATCCTTAACAAGATGAAGACATCAATCTTACAAGATGAATCTTTCAGCCCAAACTTAATATCGATATTTGCAGTTTTCCCCACAATCATTATCAAAAGTGCCCAAATGAAACCTTCTATTTTGATGGGGCTTAATGCATTAATGCACATCACAGAGTAGCTCATCATTTCACCACTGCTGCTATCACGACTATTGCAGTTTGAACAACAAACACATTGCGCGTGTAAATCAAAGTCAGTGGGCAAATGCATTAAAATTCATACTAATCTTTAAAGAAAAAAAGAGGGGAGGTTGAGGCATTTGGATGGCAGGAACCGAACAGGAGCTGAACTGCAACTGGCAGTGCCGATCACCACTACACAACCAACGCTTCTATACCCATCGACATCATAAATTTTCGGGATTAAGTGAATGAAATATAGGCTGCTTGGGCGGGATGGCGTTTCCCAGGTCCACCACCGACCCGTTTTAAATGCTCTCCCGTAGCTACTGGTCGGGAGCAGACAGTAAGCCTCACTGCGTCCTGTGAGCATTGGTGGTTCAGTGCATCCTTTCGCCTGCCAACGAAACCCAGGCCTCCTTTTTTGCAACCTTCTTTTTTTGTTTTATGTAAGAATGCTGCCTAACTGATCCATTCCAAAAAAAAATATCAAAACGAACCCCACCCCGCGTGACAGGCTCATTTATAGCGACCGAGGAAGGCACCCCATAGAAATGCCACTATGGCAACGTTAAAGTTGTCAGACGGCCCAAAACTGCCTGCTGAGCTTAATGTCGGTTTACGGATCGAAAACAGGCAAAAACAATGCTCTCGAAAAAAAAACCCAATTTGAACGTGTCTCCCATCTAACAATCATACCCCCTAGAACAACGAGCCAGCTGCCGGTTTTATCCGGCTGCGACTTCTTTGGTCTCTGGCAAAAATAAGGCAGCATGACCAAAGTCCCGTTCCGTCTGCCGGTGCATGCTGCTGGCACCTCAGAGGTCTAGCTTAATACTCCCAACGCACCTTCTTTATTTTTTTTTTTCTTATAGTGCGAGAGGTTTTTTTTTTCAAATCCCGGACGAGTTTCACGTTTTTTTCAAATTCATTTTCTGGTCACAGTTTTCCAATTACTGGAAATGCTTTGAATTGCCGAACGCACGCAGATTCCATGAACAACAATATCACAGCGACCGAGGGCTGATTGCACAATGGTTAAACGAAAACTGCAGTCTTTGTTGAGTCTGCAAAGCTGCTTGCCGGGCGCCGTGGCGTGTGTTGTAATATGGAACAGGGGCAAACCTGGCGGATTGTCTGGGAGCTCTGTGCTGCAACTGGCTGTGCCAATAAGGAGTGATTAAATCGTCACGCATTTCTGGGGAGCTGGTGGTTGCCAGGTCGTCTAAATTCTCGCCGCCCCAGGTCGGGAACGGAGCAAAGAAACCCCGTGTCGCAAGTAGTGGGACTGCTCCTTTTTTACTTTGCAGGGCATCCTTTGCAAAACAACAGCAAACCCAGCCTCCCTTTTTTTTCAGTAAAAAAAAAAAAAAAATGATCCATTCCAAACATATCAAAACGAACCCACCTCTCCTACTTTCCTCATTTATAGCGACCGCTTCGGGCCCATATGCTACCGCCACCACTATAGACGGCCCAAACGAGGAAGGCACAGCTCCTGCCAAAATTACAGTGGTCTCGACAGGTACAAACAAAAAAACGTCTAAGTCAAAACTGCCTGCTGAGCTTAATGTCGGTTTTACGGATCGAAAACAGTATAGTACAAACAAAACAAAAAAAAAAATTCCCGTCCGGGCTCGGCAGGAACCGGGACCTCTCGCACCCTCTAGCGAGAATCATACCCCTTAGGACCAGGTCCCGACGAAATCCCGGACGAGCTGCCGGTTTTTTCCGGCGGCCACTTTTCCAATTACTATGTCTCTGGCAGCAAAATAAATGCCATGAACCAGTATCCCAGCGACCAAGGGCTGATTGCCGGTTAAACGGGATGCTGTCTTTGTTGACCTCAGAGGAACTGCTTATGCATTAAACACAATTCTGACGTAACAGACAAAAACCATTCTTTATTTTGTGGCATTCTTATAGTGCTGTTTCTTTTTTTTTTTTTTTTTTTTTTTTTTTTGTGTAATTCGCAACCACAAAACTAACTAACAGATCACATGTGTTTCACGTAACACTTTTTGTGTTCATTCATCTGGTCACAGTGTTTTCATCTTTACAGCAGGACCCGATGCAATGCTTTTAATGGAATCGGCATTAAAAGTTTCCAATTGTCAGTGGAGAACTGCACGAGTACTCTTTTCTCATTTCAGACAAGGGATTTGAATTGCCTTCTTTGTTTTTTGGTCAACTTTGTTTTAGAACTGCCGTGGCGTGTGTCTGTAATCCCAGCTACTGGGGCAGGTTGAGGTTCTGGCGGATCGCTCCCTGAGCACGGGAGGGCTGTGCTGCAACTGGCTGTTTATTATTATTTGTTTAGTTTAGGTGTTGCACCCCTGCATCGACATGGCATTTTGAAATGGAATTTAAGTATGCCAGGTCGTGATTAATTGGTGAACTAGTGGGTTTTCGGGAACGGATTAGGTATTCAAAACCCCGTGTCGCACCAGTAGTTATTCTGCTCCTGTTGGCGGACGTTGCAGTGCATCCTTTTCAAAATAACCATAAACCCAGCCAGCCTTTTTTTGTTGATTTATTTTTTTTATTTATTTATTTATTGCTTTATTAACTGATCCATTCCAAACATATCAAAACGAAATCCCACCTAAACTACTTTCCTCATTTATATCGACCGCAGTTTTCTCGATGCCCATAGAAATGCTAATCCCCAATTAAACCTTCTAGTTTGATGGCCCAAACAGGCAACAGCACACAGCTCGGAGACACGGCAAAATTACAGTGCAACAAACACATTGGTACACCCAATATGGGCAAATGCGTTAAGCTCCCATCTAACAGAACAAAAAGCCAGGTCTGCAAAACTTTGGAAACTCGGGGACCAAACCAAAACAGTGGCAGACCACTACACAACCTCGTTGGTCTAGGGGTATGATTCTCGCTTAGGGTGCGAGGGCTCCTTGGGTTCAAACCACCACCGAGCCCGTTTTAAATTCTTTTAGCTATTACACTTTTCCAATTACTGTGCATTGCCGATTGGCACGCTCAGAATTCCATGAACAACAATATCACAGCGACCAAGGGCTGATTGCACAATGGTTAAACGAGGACTGCAGTCTTTGTTGAAAAAAAAAAAAAAAACTGCTGTGACATTAAACCTTGTCTCCCGCGTGGAGGCTATAAAACCATTACTAACGAGGAAGGCACACGTGTAACACTATGGCACTGTTTATTTTGCGTCTAAGCATTGGTGCCTGCTTTTTTTTTTCGGTTTTTTTTTCGTTCGGATCGAAAACAGTATAGTAAAACACCCGGGTTCGAAAAAAAAAAACGGGCTCGTCCGGGATTTGAACCCGGGACCTCTCGCACCCAAAGCGTTTTCATACCCCTATGTATAGCCATAAACGGTTTTATCCATCTTTTCACACTGCACAGTCTCTGGCAAAAAAAAAAATTGCCCCTGACCATTGAACCGTTCCGTCTTTCGGAATGTTGACAGGGAGGCGGGCTTATACTGCCAACGCAACCTTCTTTATTTTTTTAATTCTTATAGTGCTATTTTTTTTTTTTTTTTTTTCGCAACGCAAATAATTCAATGTGTTTCTACGTAACATTGTTTTTCATTCATCTGGTCAAAACCGCCTTAGCTGGCAGCTTTGAATGCAATACCTTTTAAAAGCTGCCACGTCATTAAACTGTATTGCTCAGTTCTGACAAGGAAAATTGCCTTCCAAAAAATTCGGGCGTGGCGTCCGGTAATTTGAACCGGGTTGAGGCTGGCGGATCGCTTGCACCCAAAGCGGAATCATACTTTGCCAGCTGCCGGTTTGATCCGGCGGTGTGTGATTAAGTGTGTAAATAAGTGCAGCGTGGGTTCCCGTTTCCGTCTGCCGGTGATCGGGAGTCCGCACAGCACGCGGCATCGACATGGCATTTCTGGGGAGCTCGTGAATGCCAGGTCGTCTAAGGAGGGTGAACCGGCCCAGGTCGGGAACGGAGCAGGTTAAAACCCCGTGTCTACAGTAGTTACTGGCTGTGAGCGGACGTTGCAATCCTTTGCAAAACAACGAAACCCAGCCTCCTTTTTTTTTTCAATATTTTTTGAACATTCTGACTGACTGCATCCATTTTTTTTTTCAAAACGAAATTTTTTTAACTATTTCCTTATTTATAGGATTCGCTTCTCGATGCCCATAGAAATGCTAACACTTTTAAAGAATTCAAACAGGCATCAATGGTCACAAGTGACACGGCAAAATTACAGTGGTCTCGACAGGTAATGCTTTTAAAACGTGGAATCGGCATTAAAGCTTCTGCACTTCTTTGGAAACTCGGGGACCAAAACAGTGGCAGACCTGGCTCGTTGGTCATTTCAGACAAAGGGGGTGCGAATTGTCCTTCAAATCCCGGACGCCCTTTTTTAATCACGCCGGGCGCCTTTTCCAATTACTGTGCATTGCCGATCCCAGCACGCTCAAATTTGAGAACAACAATATCATGCGACCAAGGGCTGATTGCACAATGCAAACTGGCTGTGCCGATCGGAGTCCGCATTAAACGCATCGACATGGCATTTTTGGGGAGTTTGTGAAGCAACAGGTTTCTAATTAAACAACCTGACCCAACAGACTATAAAACCATTCAGCATCGAGTTTAAAACCCGTACAGCACTGTTTATTTTGGTACTGCTCCTGTTGAGCGGACGTTTTTTTTTGCATCCTTTGCAAAACAACCAAAAACTAGTGTAACAGATGGGCATTTTCTATTTACAATTTTTGTGTACATGTACAATCTAGCACTAGAACTGATTCATCTTTTCACACTGCATAGATGCTGCTAATACATTACCCACCTGAAACTAACCGGTTCTTTCATGGTTTCTAATTGACGCACGCGTTTTTTTTTGTTATTCATTTAATTCTTGAATTTTAGCCGCTGATTTTAGAAGTATAATAAAGCTAGTACATTGTTTGTTTTTTTTGGTCAACTTTGTTTTAGAACTGCAGCTAAAGGATACCTTTTTTCTATAATTACTGTATTGCCAGTTCTGGAAGATCGCACCCTGGTGGGGTGGGCTTTGTGCTTTTTATTATTATTTTTTATTTAGGTGTTTACCCTTATCAACGTTGTTTAAGTCACCCTAGTGGGTTTCTTTCAGAACAGCCAGGTCTTATTCTTTAATTACTTCTTTGAAATTGGAATTAATTGTGTAGTCTAGTGGGTTTTCATTTCTTTGATTATTTATTCATTCACCTTTGTAAAGTTTATTGGGGGACCAAAACCAAAACCGTGGCAGACGCACAGCAACACGTTGGTTGATTTGTTTATTTTTATTTATTTATTTATTCTTGATTTTTTATATGTGGCAGGGCTAACAATGAGAGACATCAATCCTTACAAGATGAAGACATCAATCCCGGACAAGATGAATTTTTCAGCCCAAACTTTTCGATATTTGCAGTTTTCCCAATTACTCATTATCAATGATAATCCCAAATGAAACCTTCTATTTTGATGGGGCTTAATGCATTAATGCAACAACATAGTGATACCACTGCTGCTATCACGACTATTGCAGTTTGAACAACAAACACATTGCACAATGGTTAAATCAAAGTAGACTGGTCTTTGCATGAGTTCATGCTAATCTTTAAAGAAAAAAAAAGCTGACATTGCAAAACATTTGCGAATGAACCGAAAACTGCTGGCAGACTGCACAACCAACGCTTGTATTTATACACCTATTATAATAAGGAACAATTAAAACGTCACGCAAACCACACCGACCCGTTTTAAATCTCTCTATATAGAATGGTGTCGCCTGCCAATACGTCAATTTCCCGGTTCATTCCCGACCACCACCGACCCGTTTTAAAAAATAGCAAAGTTCAGACTTCTTCTTTTTTTGGTACTTTTGAGGCATAAGAATAATTCCCGCCAATGCAACCTTCTTTTTCTTGTACTTTAAAAATAAAATTAAAAAAAAAAAAAAAAAAACCCTCTCCCGTCGGAATTGAACCCCGGTCTCCCGCGTGACAGGCGGGGATACTGACCACTATACTAACGAGGAAGGCACACGCTCCCTGCCAATATGGCAACGTATTTAGTTGCAAAGCGTCTAAGTCAAAACTGCCTGCTGAGCTTAATGTCGGTTTACGGATCGAAAACAGTATAGTACAAAACAAAAAAAAAAAAAAAAAAAACGGGCTCGTCCGGGATTTGAACCGGGACCTCTCGCACCCAAAGCGAGAATCATACCCCCTGACCAACGAGCCAGCTGCCGGTTTTATCCGGCGGCCGACGCGTGATACAGTCTCTGGCAGCAAAATAAGTGCAGCATGACCAGTGTCCCGTTCCGTCTGCCGGTGCGGAATGCTGCTGCCACCTCAGAGGAGGGGGCTTAATACTCGCCAACGCAACCTTCTTTATTTTTTTGCATTCTTATAGTGCTGCTTTTTTTTTTTTTTTTTTTTTTTTTTTTTAATTCGCAGCACGAAAACTAGGATTCACATGTGTTTCACGTAACACTTTTTCAATTCATTCATCTGGTCACAGTGTTTTACCGCTACAGCAGGACCCGGCAATGCTTTTAATGCAATCGGCATTAAAAGCTGCCACGTCAGTGGAGAACTGCACGAGTACTCTCGCTCTCATTTCAGACAAGGGGATTTGAATTGCCTTCTAGCCGCTCTCGCTCACGCCGGGCGCCGTGGCGTGTGTCTGTAATCCCAGCTACAGGGGCAGGTTGAGGCTGGCGGATCGCTTGAGCACGGGAGCTCTGTGCTGCAACTGGCTGTGCCGATCGGGAGTCCGCACTTAGCACGGCATCGACATGGCATTTCTGGGGGAGCTCGTGAATGCCAGGTCGTCTAAGGAGGGGTGAACCGGCCCAGGTCGGGAACGGAGCAGGTCAAAACCCCCGTGTCGCACCAGTAGTGGGACTGCTCCTGTGAGCGGACGTTGCAGTGCATCCTTTGCAAAACAACGAAACCCAGCCTCCTTTTTTTTTTATTTATTTTTTGAAGTACATGCTGACTAACTGATCCATTCCAAACATATCAAAACGAAATCCCACCTAAACTACTTTCCTCATTTATAGCGACCGCTTCTCGATGCCCATAGAAATGCTAGGCGCAAGTTAAAGCAGTCAGACGGCCCAAACAGGCAATAGCACACAGCTCGGAGACACGGCAAAATTACAGTGCTCTCGACAGGTACACCCAATATAAAAACGTCTCCCATATAACAGAACAGCTAGGTCTGCACTTCTTTGGAAACTCGGGGGACCAAAACAGCAGCAGCAGACACTGGCTCGTTGGTCTAGGGGTATGATTCTCGCTTCGGGTGCGAGAGGTCCGGGGTTCAAATCCCGGACGAGCCCGTTTTGAATTCTTTTGTATTACACTTTTCCAATTACTATGCATTGCCGGTACGCACGCTCAAATTCCATGAACAACAATATCACAGCGACCAAGGGCTGATTGCACAATGGTTAAACGAGGACTGCAGTCTTTGTTGAGTCTGCAAAGCAACTGCTTATGCATTAAACAGAATTCTGACGTAACAGACTATAAAACCATTCAGCATCGAGTTTATGTAGTTTATACAGCACTGTTTATTTTGGTAACGCATGTGCTTGTTTTTTTTTTTTTTTTTTTTTTTGGTGTAGTCTAAAACAACCACAAAACTAGTGTAACAGATGGGCATTTTGTAGGTACAATTGTTTGTGTACATGTACAATCTAGCACTAGAACGGGTTAATTCATCTTTTCACACTGCACTAGATGCTGCTAATACATTACCTACCTGTGAATTGAAGCGGTTCTTTCATGGTTTCTAATTGACGCACCAAGCGTTTTTTATGTTATTCTTTTAATTCTTGAATTTTTATTGCTGATTTTAACGTGTATAATAAAGCTAGTACATTGTTTGTTTTTTTGGTCAACTTTGTTTTAGAACTGCAGCTAAAAGTATACCTTTTTACCTCTATAATTACTGTATTGCCAGTTCTGGAAGATCGCTCCCTGGTGGGGTGGGCTGGTGTTATTATTATTTTTTATTATTATTTGTTTTTTTAGTGTTGCACCCTGCTAGCTCTACAGTATTTTGAAATGGAATTTAAGTAATTGTGTGTGATTAATTGTGTGTCAGTCTAGTGGGTTTTCTTTCTTTGATTATTTATTCATTCACCTTTGTAGAAGTAGTTATTCTTTAATTACTCCTTATTGGCTAGGTGTTACACAAGCATACAATTCGGTTTCAATATATTCCATATTACAAGGCGTGTCACAGCAACACGTTTTATTTGTTGATTTGTTTATTTTATTTATTTATTTATTTATTTTTTTATTTATTTATTTATTTATGGGGCAGGCTAACAATAGAAAGACATCAATCCTTACAAGATGAAGACATCAATCCTTACAAGATGAATCTTTCAGCCCAAACTTAATATCGATATTTGCAGTTTTCCCCACAGCTCATTATCAATGTATAATCCCAAATGAAACCTTCTATTTTGATGGGGCTTAATGCATTAATGCACATCACAGAGTAGCACATCATAGTGATACCACTGCTGCTATCACGACTATTGCAGTTTGAACAACAAACACATTGCGCGTGTAAATCAAAGTAGTGGGCAAATGCATTAAGCTTCATACTAATCTTTAAAGAAAAAAAAAGAGGCGGACATTGCAAAACATTTGCGGTGGCAAAACCAAAACCGAACCGAACCGGCTGAACTGCTCGGCAGACAGCGATGCTCACCACTACACAACCAACGCTTCTATACCCCGTATCATAAATGCTCGAATTAAGCCACGGAAATATAGGCTGCTTGGGCAGGATGGCGTTTTCCCTCAACCACCACCGACCCGTTTTAAATGCTCTCTATAGCTACTGGTGTGGTGTGCATGGGAGGACAGTAAGCCTCACGCAAACGTCAAGCAAGCATTGGTGGTTCAGTGGTAGAATTCTCGCCTGCCACGCGGGAGGCCCGGGTTCGATTCCCGGCCAATGCAACCTTCTTTTTCTTGTACTTTATGTATAGAATTACAGCAGCACGCACCTGCCTTCAATCAGTAAAAAAAAAAAAAAAATCTCCCCGTCGGGGAATTGAACCCCGGTCTCCCGCGTGACAGGCGGGGATACTGACCACTATACTAACGAGGAAGGCACACGCTCCCTGCCACTATGGCAACGTATTTAGTTAAAAGCGCCTAAGTCAAAACTGCCTGCTGAGCTTAATGTCGGTTTACGGATCGAAAACAGTATAGTACAAAACAAAAAAAAAAAAAAAAAAAAGGGCTCGTCCGGGATTTGAACCCGGGACCTCTCGCACCCAAAGCGAGAATCATACCCCTAGACCAACGAGCCAGCTGCCGGTTTTATCCGGCGGCCGACGCGTGATACAGTCTCTGGCAGCAAAATAAGTGCAGCATGACCAGAGTCCCGTTCCGTCTGCCGGTGCGGAATGCTGCTGCCACCTCAGAGGAGGCGGGCTTAATACTCGCCAACGCAACCTTCTTTATTTTTTGGCATTCTTATAGTGCTGCTTTTTTTTTTTTTTTTTTTTTTTTTTAATTCGCACGAAAACTAGGATCACATGTGTTTCACGTAACACTTTTTCAATTCATTCATCTGGTCACAGTGTTTTACCGCTACAGCAGGACCCGGCAATGCTTTGAATGCAATCGGCATTAAAAGCTGCCACGTCAGTGGAGAACTGCACGAGTACTCGCTCTCATTTCTGACAAGGGATTTGAATTGCCTTCTAGCCGCTCTCGCTCACGCCGGGCGCCGTGGCGTGTGTCTGTAATCCCAGCTACAGGGGCAGGTTGAGGCTGGCGGATCGCTTGAGCACGGAGCTCTGTGCTGCAACTGGCTGTGCCGATCGGGAGTCCGCACTTAGCACGGCATCGACATGGCATTTCTGGGGAGCTCGTGAATGCCAGGTCGTCTAAGGAGGGGTGAACCGGCCCAGGTCGGGAACGGAGCAGGTCAAAACCCCCGTGTCGCACCAGTAGTGGGACTGCTCCTGTGAGCGGACGTTGCAGGGCATCCTTTGCAAAACAACGAAACCCAGCCTCCTTTTTTTTTATTTATTTTTTGAACTACATGCTGACTAACTGATCCATTCCAAACATATCAAAACGAAATCCCACCTAAACTACTTTCCTCATTTATAGCGACCGCTTCTCGATGCCCATAGAAATGCTAGCCGCCAGTTAAAGAAGTCAGACGGCCCAAACAGGCAACAGCACACAGCTCGTAGACACGGCAAAATTACAGTGGTCTCGACAGGTACACCCAATAGAAAACGTCTCCCATCTAACAGAACAGCTAGGTCTGCACTTCTTTGGAAACTCGGGGACCAAAACAGTGGCAGAGACGCTGGCTCGTTGGTCTAGGGGTATGATTCTCGCTTAGGGTGCGAGAGGTCCCGGGTTCAAATCCCGGACGAGCCCGTTTTTAATTCTTTTGTATTACACTTTTCCAATTACTATGCATTGCCGATACGCACGCTCAAATTCCATGAACAACAATATCACAGCGACCAAGGGCTGATTGCACAATGGTTAAACGAGGACTGCAGTCTTTGTTGAGTCTGCAAAGCAACTGCTTATGCATTAAACACAATTCTGACGTAACAGACTATAAAACCATTCAGCATCGAGTTTATGTAGTTTATACAGCACTGTTTATTTTGGTAACGCATGTGCTTGTTTTTTTTTTTTTTTTTTTTTTTTTTGGTGTGTAGTCTAAAACAACCACAAAACTAGTGTAACAGATGGGCATTTTGTAGGTACAATTGTTTGTGTACATGTACAATCTAGCACTAGAACGGGTTAATTCATCTTTTCACACTGCACTAGATGCTGCTAATACATTACCTCCCTGTGAATTGAAGCGGTTCTTTCATGGTTTCTAATTGACGCACCAAGCGTTTTTTTTTTTATGTTATTCTTTTAATTCTTGAATTTTTATTGCTGATTTTAACGTGTATAATAAAGCTAGTACATTGTTTGTTTTTTTGGTCAACTTTGTTTTAGAACTGCAGCTAAAAGTATACCTTTTTACCTCTATAATTACTGTATTGCCAGTTCTGGAAGATCGCTCCTTGGGGTGGGCTGGTGTTATTATTATTTTTTTATTATTATTTGTTTATTTAGGTGTTGCACCCTGCTAGCTCTACAGTATTTTGAAATGGAATTTAAGTAATTGTGTGTGATTAATTGTGTAGTCTAGTGGGTTTTCTTTCTTTGATTATTTATTCATTCGCCTTTGTAGAAGTAGTTATTCTTTAATTACTCCTTATTGGCTAGGTGTTACACAAGCATACAATTCGGTTTCAATATATTCCATATTACAAGGCGTGTCACAGCAACACGTTTTATTTGTTTATTTGTTTATTTTTTTATTTATTTATTTATTTATTTATTTATTTTTATGTGGCAGGGCTAACAATAGAAAGACCTCAATCCTTACAAGATGAAGACATCAATCCTTACAAGATGAATCTTTCAGCCCAAACGTAATATCGATATTTGCAGTTTTCCCCACAGCTCATTATCAATGTATGATCCCAAATGACACCTTCTATTTTGATGGGGCTTAATGCATTAGTGCACATCACAGAGTAGCACATCATAGTGATACCAGCTGCTATCACGACTATTGCAGTTTGAACAACAAACAAATTGCGCGTGTAAATCAAAGTAGTGGGCAAATGCATTAAGCTTCATTCTAATCTTTAAAGAAAAAAAGAGGCGGACATTGCAAAACATTTGCGGTGGCAAAGAATCGAACCCAACTGAACTGCTCGGCAGGCAGCGATGCTCACCACTACAAACCAAAAAAAAATATACCCTTTCTATCATAAATGCTCGAATTAAGCCACGGAAATATAGGCTGCTTGGGCGGGATGGCGTTTTCCCTCAACCACCACCGACCCGTTTTAAATGCTCTCTATATAGCTACTGGTGTGCATGGGCAGACAGACAGTAAACCTCACGCAAACGTCAAGCAAGCATTGGTGGTTCAGTGGTAGAATTCTCAGCCTGCCTGCTTCAATCAAAAAAAAACATTTCGTTCCGGGGAATGCCTTCTTTTTCAGGCGGGATACTTTATGTAACGAGGACAGCAGCACGCACCTGCCTTCAATCAGTAAAAAAAAAAAAACCCTTCTTTATTTTATGGCATTCTTATATTGCTTTTTTTTTTTTTTTTTTTTTTTTTTTTTGCTGAGCTTAATGTCGGTTTAAATCGAAAACAGATTCAAAACAATTAAAAAAAAAAAAAAAAATTCTGTTTCAACCGGGACCTCTCGCACCCAAAGCGAGAATCATACCCCTTTTTCAATTCATTCATCTGGTCACAGTGTTTTACCAAAATAAGTGCAGCATGACCAGGTCCCGTTCCGTCAATGTGCTTTTGCTGCAATCAGAGGATTAAAAGCTGCCACGCAACCTTGGAGAACTTTGGCATTCTTATAGTGTGCTGCTTTTTTTTTTTTTTTTTTTTTTAATTCAGACAATGTGTTTCACGTAACACTTGAATTCATTCATCTGGTCACAGCTTTTACCGCTCACAGGACCCGGCAATGCTTTGAATGCAATCGGCATTAAAATCCCACGTCAGTGGAGAACTGCACGAGTACTCTCGCTCTCATTTTGACAAGGCTTTGAATTGCCTTCTAGCCGCTCTCGCTCACGCCGGGCGCCGTGGCGTGTGTCTGTAATCCCAGCTGGGGCTTGAGGCTGGCGGATCGCTTGAGCACGGGAGTCCTGCAACTGGCTGTGCCGATCGGGAGTCCGCACTTAGCACGGCATCGACATGGCATTTCTGGGGAGCTCGTGAATGCCAGGTCGTCTAAGGAGGGGAACCGGCCCAGGTCGGGAACGGAGCAGGTCAAAACCCCGTGTCGCACCAGTAGTGGGACTGCTCCTGTGAGCGGACGTTGCAGGCATCCTTTGCAAAACAACGAAACCCAGCCTCCTTTTTTTTATTTATTTTTTTGAACTACATGCTGACTAACTGATCCATTCCAAACATATCAAAACGAAATCCCACCTAAACTACTTTCCTCATTTATAGCGACCGCTTCTCGATGCCCATAGAAATGCTAGCCGCCAGTTAAAGAAGTCAGACGGCCCAAACAGGCAACAGCACACAGCTCGTAGACACGGCAAAATTACAGTGGTCTCGACAGGTACACCCAATATAAAAACGTCTCCCATATAACAGAACAGCTAGGTCTGCACTTCTTTGGAAACTCGGGGGACCAAAACAGTGGCAGACGCTGGCTCGTTGGTCTAGGGGTATGATTCTCGCTTAGGGTGCGAGAGGTCCCGGTTCAAATCCCGGACGAGCCCGTTTTTAATTCTTTTGTATTACACTTTTTCCAATTACTATGCATTGCCGATACGCACGCTCAAATTCCATGAACAACAATATCACAGCGACCAAGGGCTGATTGCACAATGGTTAAACGAGGACTGCAGTCTTTGTTGAGTCTGCAAAGCAACTGCTTATGCATTAAACACAATTCTGACGTAACAGACTATAAAACCATTCAGCATCGAGTTTATGTAGTTTATACAGCACTGTTTATTTTGGTAACGCATGTGCTTGTTTTTTTTTTTTTTTTTTTTTTTGTGTAGTCTAAAACAACCACAAAACTAGTGTAACAGATGGGCACTTTGTAGGTACAATTGTTTGTGTACATGTACAATCTAGCACTAGAACGGGTTAATTCATCTTTTCACACTGCACTAGATGCTGCTAATACATTACCTACCTGTGAATTGAAGCGGTTCTTTCATGGTTTCTAATTGACGCACCAAGCGTTTTTTTATGTTATTCTTTTAATTCTTGAATTTTTATTGCTGATTTTAACGTGTATAATAAAGCTAGTACATTGTTTGTTTTTTTTTTTTTGTCAACTTTGTTTTAGAACTGCAGCTAAAAGTATACCTTTTTACCTCTATAATTACTGTATTGCCAGTTCTGGAATCGCTCCCTGGTGGGGTGGGCTGGTGTTATTATTATTTTTTTTATTATTATTTGTTTATTTAGGTGTTGCACCCTGCTAGCTCTACAGTATTTTGAAATGGAATTTAAGTAATTGTGTGTGATTAATTGTGTAGTCTAGTGGGTTTTCTTTCTTTGATTATTTATTCATTCACCTTTGTAGAAGTAGTTATTCTTTAATTACTCCTTATTGGCTAGGTGTTACACAAGCATACAATTCGGTTTCAATATATTCCATATTACAAGGCGTGTCACAGCAACACGTTTTATTTGTTGATTTGTTTATTTTTTATTTATTTATTTATTGATTTATTTATATGTGGCAGGGCTAACAATAGAAAGACATCAATCCTTACAAGATGAAGACATCAATCCTTACAAGATGAATCTTTCAGCCCAAACTTAATATCGATATTTGCAGTTTTCCCCACAGCTCATTATCAATGTATAATCCCAAATGAAACCTTCTATTTTGATGGGGCTTAATGCATTAATGCACATCACAGAGTAGCACATCATAGTGATACCACTGCTGCTATCACGACTATTGCAGTTTGAACAACAAACAAATTGCGGCGTGTAAATCAAAGTAGTGGGCAAATGCATTAAGCTTCATACTAATCTTTAAAGAAAAAAAAGGCGGACATTGCAAAACATTTGCGGTGGCAAAAACCGAACCTGGGCTGAACTGCTCGGCAGACAGCGATGCTCACCACTACACAACCAACGCTTCTATACCCCTGTATATCATAAATGCTCGAATTAAGCCAACCACCACCGGAAATATAGGCTGCTTGGGCGGGATGGCGTTTTCCCTCAACCACCACCGACCCGTTTTAAATGCTCTCTATATAGCTACTGGTGTGCATGGGAGCAGACAGTAAGCCTCACGCAAGTAAAATAAAGCAAGCATTGGTGGTTCAGTGGTAGAATTCTCGCCTTGCCCGGGTTCGATTCGGAATGCAACCTTCTTTTCTTGTACTTTATGTATAGAATTACAGCAGCACGCACCTGCCTTCAATCAGTAAAAAAAAAAAAAATCTCCCCCCGTCCTCCCGCGTGACAGGCGGGGATACCCACTTTAACGAGGAAGGCACACGCTCCCCCCACCACTATGGCAACGTTTTAGTTATAAGTCAAAACTGCCTGCTGAGCTTAATGTTTTTTTTTTTTAGTACAAAACAATTAAAAAAAAAAAAAAAAAAAACGGGCTCGTCCGGGATTTGAACCGGGAAACCAAAGGATTCACCCCTGTGTTTTATCCGGCGGCCGACGCGTGATTTTGGCAAAAATCATTCATCTGGTCAGAGTCCCGTTTTGCCGGTGCCAATGCTGCTGCCACCTCAGAGGAGGACTTAATACTCGCCAACGCAACCTTCTTTATTTTTTTTGGCATTTTAATGCTGCTTTTTTTTTTTTTTTTTTTTTTTTTTTTCATTAAAACTAGGATTCACATGTGTTTCACGTAACACTTTTTCAATTCATTCATCTGGTCACAGTGTTTTACCGCTCAGCAGGACCCGGCAATTTTGAATGCAATCGGCATTTGAATGGAGAACTGCCTTCTCGCCTCATTTCTGACAAGGGGACGAATTGCCTTCTAGCCGCTCTCGCTCACCGCGCCGTGGCGTGGCGTCTGTAATCCCAGCTACAGGGGCAGGTTGAGGCTGGCGGATCGCTTGAGCACGGGAGCTCTGTGCTGCAACTGGCTGTGCCGATCGGGAGTCCGCACTTAGCACGGCATCGACATGGCATTTCTGGGGAGCTCGTGAATGCCAGGTCGTCTAAGGAGGGGTGAACCGGCCCAGGTCGGGAACGGAGCAGGTCAAAACCCCCGTGTCGCACCAGTAGTGGGACTGCTCCTGTGAGCGGACGTTGCAGGGCATCCTTTGCAAAACAACGAAACCCAGCCTCCTTTTTTTTTTTATTTATTTTTTTGAACTACATGCTGACTAACTGATCCATTCCAAACATATCAAAACGAAATCCCACCTAAACTACTTTCCTCATTTATAGCGACCGCTTCTCGATGCCCATAGAAATGCTAGCCGCCAGTTAAAAAGTCAGACGGCCCAAACAGGCAATAGCACACAGCTCGGAGACACGGCAAAATTACAGTGCTCTCGACAGGTACACCCAATATAAAAACGTCTCCCATATAACAGAACAGCTAGGTCTGCACTTCTTTGGAAACTCGGGGGACCAAAACAGCGGCAGACGCTGGCTCGTTGGTCTAGGGGTATGATTCTCGCTTCGGGTGCGAGAGGTCCCGGTTCAAATCCCGGACGAGCCCGTTTTGTATTCTTTTGTATTACACTTTTCCAATTACTATGCATTGCCGGTACGCACGCTCAAATTCCATGAACAACAATATCACAGCGACCAAGGGCTGATTGCACAATGGTTAAACGAGGACTGCAGTCTTTGTTGAGTCTGCAAAGCAACTGCTTATGCATTAAACACAATTCTGATGTAACAGACTATAAAACCATTCTATGAAAAAAAATAAAATGGCCAAAATAATATTTTGACAGGTCCGTTCCAGTCCACTTTTACAGAAAAGGGTGTGTCTAAGTTTGGGTAGTTTTGAAGATCAAAAATTGTGTTTTCTTGACATGTCTGAACCTGTAAGCTTTTTTCAAAAGCTCGGGCATCGAAATTATGAAAAAAAAAAAATTGGCCAAAATTATTATTTTATTTGAGAGGACCGGACCAGTCCACTTTTACAGAAAAGGGGGTGTCTAAATTTGGATAGTTTTGAAGTTCAAAAAATTGTGTTTTCTTGACATGTCTGAACCTGTATGCTTTTTCAAAAGCTCGAGCATCGAAATTATGAAAAAATAAAATTGGCCAAAATTATTATTTTTTTTTACAGGACCAGACCAGTCCACTTTTTCAAAAAAGGGGGTGTCTAAATTTTGGTAGTTCTGAAGATCAAAAAATTGTGTTTTCTTGACAGGTCCGAACCTGTAAGCTTTCTCAAAAGTTCGGGGCATTGAAATTATGAAAAAATAAAATGGTCCAAAATTATTATTTTTTTCAACAATTCCGTTCCAGTCCACTTTTTCAGAGAAGGAGGTGTCTAAATTTGGGTAGTTTTGAAGATCAAAAAATTGTGTTTTCTGGACAGGTCCAAACCTATAAGCTTTTTCAAAAGTATAGTAGATCGAAATAATGAAAAAATAAAATGGCCAAAATAATTTTTTGACAGGTCCTTTCCAGTCCACTTTTTCAGAAAAGGGTGTGTCTAAATTTGGGTAGTTTTGAAGATCAAAAAATTGTTTTTTCTTATCATGTCTGAACCTGTAAGCTTTTTCAAAAGCTCGGGCATCGAAATTATGAAAAAAATAAAATTGGCCAAAATTATTATTTTTTTGACAGGACCGGACCAGTCCACTTTTTCAAAAAAGGTGGGTGTCTAAATTTGTGTAGTTTTGAAGATCAAAAAATTGTGTTGTCTTGACATGTCTGAACCTGTAAGCTTTATCAAATGCTCGGGCATTGAAATTATGAAAAAATAAAATTGGCCAAAATTTTTTTTTTTTTTTGACAGGTCTGTTCCAGTCCACTTTTTCAGAAAAGGGGGTGTCTAAATTTGGGTTGTTTTGAATATCAAAAAATTGTTTTTCTTATCATGTCTGAACCTGTAAGCTTTTTCAAAAGCTCGGGCATCGAAATTATGAAAAAATAAAATTGGCAGAAATTTAATTTTTTCGACAACTCCGGACCAGTCCACTTTTACAGAAAAGGGGGTGTCTAAATTTGGGTAGTTTTGTAGATCAAAAAATTGTGTTTTCTTGACATGTCCGAACCTGTAAGCTTTCTCAAAACTTCGGGGCATTGAAATTATGAAAAATAAAATGGTCCAAAATTATTATTTTTTTCAACAGGTCCGGACCAGTCCACTTTTTCAGAAAAGGGGCTGTCTAAATTTTGGTAGTTCTGAAAATCAAAAAATTGTGTTTTCTTGACAGGTCTGAACCTGTAAGCTTTTTCAAAAATATAATAGATCAAAATTATGAAAAAATAAAATTGGCCAAATTTATTATTTTTTTTGACAGGACCGGACCAGTCCACTTTTTCAAAAAAGGGGGGTGTCTAAATTTTGGTAGTTCTGAAAATCAAAAAATTGTGTTTTCTTGACAGGTCTGAACCTGTAAGCTTTTTCAAAAATATAATAGATCGAAATTATGAAAAAATAAAATTGGCCAAAATTATTATTTTTTTTGACAGGACCGGACCAGTCCACTTTTTCAAAAAAGGTGGGTGTCTAAATTTGTGTAGTTTTGAAGATCAAAAAATTGTGTTTTCTTGACATGTCTGAACCTGTAAGCTTTCTCAAATGCTCGGCCATTGAAATTATGAAAAAATAAAATTGGCAAAAATCTTTTTTTTTTTGACAGGTCTGTTCCAGTCCACTTTTTCAGAAAAGGGGGTGTCTAAATTTGGGTAGTTTTGAAGATCAATAAATTGTGTTTTCTTGACATGTCTAAACCTGTAAGCTTTCTCAAAAGTTCGGGGCATTGAAATTATGAAAAAATGAAATGGCCCAAAATTATTATTTTTTTTTAAACAGGTCCGGACCAGTCCACTTTTTTTTTAAAAGGGGTTTCTAAATTTGGGTAGTTTTGAAGATCAAAAATTTGTGTTTTCTTCACATGTCTGAACCTGTAAGCTTTCTCAAAAGAACAGTACATTAAAATTATGAAAAAATAAAATTGGCCAAAATGTAATTTTTTTGACAGGTCCGGACCAGTCCACTTTTTCAGAAAAGGGTGTGTCTAAATTTGGGTAGTTTTGAAGATCAAAAAATTGTTTTTTCTTATCATGTCTGAACCTGTAAGCTTTTTCAAAAGCTCGGGCATCGAAATTATGAAAAAAATAAAATTGGCCAAAATTATTATTTTTTTTGACAGGACCGGACCAGTCCACTTTTTCAAAAAAGGGGGGTGTCTAAATTTTGGTAGTTCTTAAGATCAAAAAATTGTGTTTTCTTGACAGGTCCGAACCTGTAAGCTTTCTCAAAAGTTCGGGGCATTGAAATTATGAAAAAATAAAATTGGCCAAAATGTAATTTTTTCGACAGGTCCGGACCAGTCCACTTTTACAGAAAAGAGGGTGTCTAAATTTGGGTAGTTTTGAAGATCAAAATATTGTGTTTTCTTGACATGTCTGAACCTGTAAGCTTTCTCAAAAGTTCGGGGCATTGAAATTATGAAAAAATGAAATGGCCCAAAATTATTATTTTTTTCAACAGGTCTGGACCAGTCCACTTTTTCAGAAAAGGGGGTGTCTAAATTTTGGTAGTTCTGAAGATCAAAAAATTGTGTTTTCTTGACCTCTCTGAACTTGTAAGCTTTTTCAAAAGCTCGGGCATCGAAATTATGAAAAAATAAAATTGCCCAAAATTATTATTTATTTTGACAGGACCGGACCAGTCCACTTTTTCAAAACAGGGGTGTCTAAATTTGGGTAGTTTTGAAGATCAATAAATTGTGTTTTCTTGACATGTCTGAACCTGTAAGCTTTCTGAAAAGAACAGTACATTAAAAGTATGAAAAAATAAAATTGGCCAAAATTTAATTTTTTCGACAGGTCCGGACCAGTCCACTTTTACAGAAAAGGGGGTGTCTAAATTTGGGTAGTTTGAAGATCAAAATATTGTGTTTTCTTGACATGTCTGACCCTGTAAGCTTTTTCAAAAGCTCGGGCATCAAAATTATGAAAAAATAAAATTGGCCAAAATTATTTTTTTTTGACAGGACCGGACCAGTCCACTTTTTCAAAAAGGGGGGTGTCTAAATTTTGGTAGTTCTGAAGATCAAAAAATTGTGTTTTCTTGACAGGTCTGAAACTGTAAGCTTTCTCAAAAGTTCGGGGCATTGAAATTATGAAAAAATGAAATGGCCCAAAATTATTATTTTTTTCAACAGGTCCGGACCAGTCCACTTTTTCAGAAAAGGGGCTGTCTAAATTTGGGTAGTTTTGAAATTCAAAAATTGTGTTTTCTTGACATGTCTGAACCTGTAAGCTTTCTCAAAAGAACAGTACATTAAAATTATGAAAAAATAAAATTGGCCAAAATGTAATTTTTTCGACAGGTCTGGACCTGTCCACTTTTACAGAAAAGGGGGTTTCTAAATTTGGGTAGTTTTGAAGATCAAAAATTTGTGTTTTCTTGACATGTCTGAACCTGTAAGCTTTCTCAAAAGAACAGTACATTAAAATTATGAAAAAAATAAAATTGGCCAAAATGTAATTTTTTCGACAGGTCCGGACCAGTCCACTTTTACAGAAAAGAGGGTGTCTAAATTTGGGTAGTTTTGAAGATCAAAATATTGTGTTTTCTTGACATGTCTGAACCTGTAAGCTTTCTCAAAAGTTTGGGGCATTGAAATTATGAAAAAATGAAATGGCCCAAAATTATTATTTTTTTCAACAGGTCTGGACCAGTCCACTTTTTCAGAAAAGGGGGGTGTCTAAATTTTGGTAGTTCTGAAGATCAAAAATTGTGTTTTCTTGACCTCTCTGAACTTGTAAGCTTTTTCAAAAGCTCGGGCATCGAAATTATGAAAAAATAAAATTGGCCAGAATTATTATTTATTTTGACAGGACCGGACCAGTCCACTTTTTCAAAAAAGGGAGTGTCTAAATTTGGGTAGTTTTGAAGATCAAAAAATTGTGTTTTCTTGACATGTCTGAACCTGTAAGCTTTCTCAAAAGAACAGTACATTAAAAGTATGAAAAAATAAAATTGGCCAAAATTTAATTTTTTTGACAGGTCCGGACCAGTCCACTTTTACAGAAAAGGGGGTGTCTAAATTTGGGTAGTTTTGAAGATCAAAATATTGTGTTTCTTGACATGTCTGAACCTGTAAGCTTTTTCAAAAGCTCGGGCATCAAAATTATGAAAAAATAAAATTGGCCAAAATTATTATTTTTTTTGACAGGACCGGACCAGTCCACTTTTTCAAAAAAGGGGGGTGTCTAAATTTTGGTAGTTCTTAAGATCAAAAAATTGTGTTTTCTTGACAGGTCCGAACCTGTGAGCTTTCTCAAAAAGTTCAGGGCATTGAAATTATGAAAAAATAAAATTGGCCAAAATTATTATTTTTATTGACAGGACCGACCAGTCCACTTTTTTCAGTCCTCTATCTCCCCTGATGACTTTGCCTCCTTCTTCTTTCTAAAATCTCAGATATCCGCAAACTCTTTAACACCTCTCCCTCCCCCCGAAGATGCTCCAACCCCTACACCCACTACATCCCCTACTTACTCGCCCCTCCTTCTCCACCTTCTTGCTCCTCCTCAGACTCTGACCTCTCCTCCCTGCTCCAGGGTCACAAACCCACCACGTGTGCCTTGGACCCCTCCCCCTGTCACCTCTTTCAAGCTGCTGCTCTGCTCTACTCCCCTTCATCTCCTCCCTTCATCTACTTTCTGGTATCTTTCCTCTGCCTTCAAAAAGCCTCTATCACTCCCTCCTCAAAAAAAATACCCTCGTCCCCTCCTGCCTTCCTCCAAAAAGGACTGTACTCCAGCTCTCTGCTTTCATCGAAAATTAAAAAAAATAAAATAAAATTTATGAAACAAAAAAATCAAAATTTAAAAAATTTTTTTTGACAGGTCCACCCTCCACTTTTACAGAAAAGGGGGTGTCTAAATTTGGGTAGTTTTGAAGATAAAAATTTGTTTTCTTGACAGGTCCGAACCTCTAAGCTTTTTCAAAAGTATAGTAGATCGAAATTATGAAAAAATAAAATGGCCAAAATTTAATTTTTTGACAGGTCCGGACCAGTCCACTTTTTTTTTCAGAAAAGGGTGTCTAAATTTGGGTAGTTTTGAAGATAAAAAATTGTGTTTTCTTGACATGTCTGAACCTGTAAGCTTTTCAAAAGCTCGGCATCGAAATTATGAAAAAATAAAATTGGCCAAAATTATATTTTTTTTTAACAGGTCCCGACCAGTCCACTTTTTCAGAAAAAGGGGGTGTCTAAATTTGGGTAGTTTTGAAGATCAAAAATTGTGTTTTTCTTGACATGTCTGAACCTGTAAGCTTTTTCAAATGCTCCTGGCATCAAAATTATGAAAAAATAAAATTGGCCAAAAATTGGCAAAATTATTATTTTTTAACAGGTCTGGACCAGTCCACTTTTTCAGAAAAGAGGGTGTCTAAATTTGGGTAGTTTTGAAGATCAAAAATTGTGTTTTCTTGACATGTCTGAACCTGTAAGCTTTCTCAAAAGAACAGTACATTAAAATTATGAAAAATAAAATTGGCCAAAATTATTTTTTTTTCAACAGGTCTGGACCAGTCCACTTTTTCAGAAAAGGGGTTTCTAAATTTGGGTAGTTTTGAAGATCAAAAATTGTGTTTTCTTGACATGTCTGAACCTGTAAGCTTTCTCAAAAAAGAACAGTACATTAAAATTATGAAAAATAAAATTGGCCAAAATTTAATTTTTTTTGACAGGTCCGACCAGTCCACTTTTACAGAAAAGGGGTGTCTAAATTTGGGTAGTTTTGAAGATCAAAATTTGTGTTTTCTTGACATGTCTGAACCTGTAAGCTTTCTCAAAAAAGAACAGGGGCATTAAAATTATGAAAAAAAATAAAATAAATTGGCCCAAAATTATTATTTTTTTTCAACAGGTCTGGACCAGTCCACTTTTTCAGAAAAGGGGTGTCTAAATTTGGGTAGTTTTGAAGATCAAAATATTGTGTTTTCTTGACATGTCTGAACCTGTAAGCTTTCTCAAAAGTTTGGGGCATTGAAATTATGAAAAAAATAAAATGGCCCAAAATTATTATTTTTTTGACAGGTCCGGACCAGTCCACTTTTTTCAGAAAAGGGGTGTCTACCTGTTTTCAAAGGGTAGTTTTGAAGATCAAAAAAAAATTGTGTTTTCTTTTTTGACAGGTCTGAACCTTTTTCAAAAAAGTAAATTTGGGTTTTTGAAGATCAAAAGTTCGGGATTGTCTGAACCTGAAATTTTTGAAAAAATGAATTGGCCCAAAAAATTGGCCAAAATTATTATTTTTTTGACAGGTCCGGACCAGTCCACTTTTTTCAAAAAAGGGGGTGTCTAAATTTTGGTAGTTCTGAAGATCAAAAATTGTGTTTCTTGACAGGTCTGAACCTGTAAGCTTTTTCAAAAGTTCGGGCATCAAAATTATGAAAAAATAAAATTGGCCCAAAATTATTATTTTTTTCAACAGGACCGGACCAGTCCACTTTTTTCAAAAAAGGGGCTGTCTAAATTTGGGTAGTTTTGAAGATCAAAAAATTGTGTTTTCTTGACATGTCTGAACCTGTAAGCTTTCTCAAAAGTTCGGGGCATTGAAATTATGAAAAAAAAAAAATGGCCCAAAATTATTATTTTTTTTCAACAAGTCTGGACCAGTCCACTTTTTTCAGAAAAGGGGCTGTCTAAATTTTAGTAGTTTGAAGATCAAAAAATTGTGTTTTCTTGACCTGTCTGAACCTGTAAGCTTTTTCAAAAGCTCGGGACCAGTCATTTTCAGAAAATTATGAAAAAAAAAAAATTGCCCAAAATTATTATTTATTTTGACAGGACCGACCAGTCCACTTTTTCAAAACAGGGGTTTCTAAATTTGGGTAGTTTTGAAGATCAATAAATTGTGTTTTCTTGACATGTCTGAACCTGTAAGCTTTCTGAAAAGAACAGTACATTAAAAGTATGAAAAAATAAAATTGGCCAAAATTTAATTTTTTTGACAGGTCGGACCAGTCCACTTTTACAGAAAAGGGGTGTCTAAATTTGGGTAGTTTTGAAGATCAAAATATTGTGTTTCTTGACATGTCTGACCCTGTAAGCTTTTTCAAAAGCTCGGGCATCAAAATTATGAAAAAATAAAATTGGCCAAAATTATTATTTTTTTTGACAGGACCGGACCAGTCCACTTTTTTCAAAAAAAGGGGTGTCTAAATTTTTAGTTCTGAAGATCAAAAAATTCTGTTTTCTTGACAGGTCTGAAACTGTAGCTTTCTCAAAAGTTCGGGGCATTGAAATTATGAAAAAAATGAAATGGCCCAAAATTATTTTTTTTTTCAACAGGTCGGACCAGTCCACTTTTTCAGAAAAAAAAGGGGCTGTCTAAATTTGGGTAGTTTTGAAATTCAAAAATTGTGTTTTCTTGACATGTCTGAACCTGTAAGCTTTCTCAAAAGAACAGTACATTAAAATTATGAAAAAAAAAAAATTGGCCAAAATGTAAATTTTTTAAAACAGGTCTGGACCTGTCCACTTTTACAGAAAAGGGGTTTTTCTAAATTTGGGTAGTTTTGAAGATCAAAAATTTGTGTTTTCTTGACATGTCTGAACCTGTAAGCTTTCTCAAAAGAACAGTACATTAAAATTATGAAAAAATAAAATTGGCCAAAATGTAATTTTTTTTTCGACAGGTCCGGACCAGTCCACTTTTACAGAAAAGGGGTGTCTAAATTTGGGTAGTTTTGAAGATCAAAATATTGTGTTTTCTTGACATGTCTGAACCTGTAAGCTTTCTCAAAAGTTCGGGGCATTGAAATTATGAAAAAATGAAATGGCCCAAAATTATTATTTTTTCAACAGGTCTGGACCAGTCCACTTTTTCAGAAAAGGGGGTGTCTAAATTTTGGTAGTTCTGAAGATCAAAAAATTGTGTTTTCTTGACAGGTCTGAACCTGTAAGCTTTCTCAAAAGTTCGGGGCATTGAAATTATGAAAAAAAGAAATGGCCCAAAATTATTTATTTTTTCAACAGGTCCGGACCAGTCCACTTTTTTCAGAAAAGGGGCTGTCTAAATTTGGGTAGTTTTGAAATTCAAAAAAAATTGTGTTTTTCTTGACATGTCTGAACCTGTAAGCTTTCTCAAAAGAACAGTACATTAAAATTATGAAAAAAATAAAATTGGCCAAAATGTAATTTTTTCGACAGGTCTGGACCAGTCCACTTTTACAGAAAAGGGGGTTTCTAAATTTGGGTAGTTTTGAAGATCAAAAATTTGTGTTTTCTTGACATGTCTGAACCTGTAAGCTTTCTCAAAAG
Source organism: Huso huso (assembly GCA_036884735.1). Taxonomy (NCBI): domain Eukaryota; kingdom Metazoa; phylum Chordata; class Actinopteri; order Acipenseriformes; family Acipenseridae; genus Huso; species Huso huso. The sequence goes on along the minus strand of CM072711.1, from coordinate 5,724,346 downwards.
TTCGGGCATTGAAATTATGAAAAAATGAAATGGCCCAAAATTATTATTTTTTTCAACAGGTCTGGACCAGTCCACTTTTTCAGAAAAGGGGGGTGTCTAAATTTTGGTAGTTCTGAAGATCAAAAAATTGTGTTTTCTTGACCTCTCTGAACTTGTAAGCTTTTTCAAAAGCTCGGGCATCGAAATTATGAAAAAATAAATTGGCCAAAATTATTATTTTTTTTGACAGGACCGGACCAGTCCACTTTTTCAAAAAAGGGGGGTGTCTAAATTTGGGTAGTTTTGAAGATCAATAAATTGTGTTTTCTTGACATGTCTGAACCTGTAAGCTTTCTCAAAAGAACAGTACATTAAAAGTATGAAAAAAAAATAAAATTGGCCAGATTATTATTTATTTTGACAGGACGGACCAGTCCACTTTTTTTCAAAAAGGGAGTGTCTAAATTTGGGTAGTTTTGAAGATCAAAAAAATTGTGTTCTCTTGACATGTCTGAACCTGTAAGCTTTCTCAAAAGAACAGTACATTAAAATTATGAAAAAAAATAAAATTGGCCAAAAATGTAATTTTTTTTCGACAGGTCCTGGACCTGTCCACTTTTACAGAAAAGGGGTTTCTAAATTTGGGTAGTTTGAAGATCAAAATTTTGTGTTTTCTTGACATGTCTGAACCTGTAAGCTTTCTCAAAAGAACAGTACATTAAAATTATGAAAAAATAAAATTGGCCAAAATTATTATTTATTTTGACAGGACGGACCAGTCCACTTTTTTTCAAAAAAGGGAGGAGTGTCTAAATTTGGGTAGTTTTGAAGATCAAAAATTGTGTTTTCTTGACATGTCTGAACCTGTAAGCTTTCTCAAAAGAACAGTACATTAACCCTTTATGGTCCATTGTCGGACTGGGTCCGACATTGCAATTATTCCTCATTAGGTCCTTTGTCGGACTGGGTCCGACATCATTATAGCAAACGCAATAAACGGGTGTTTAGTCGTTTTTTCTCCGGAAAAAAAAACCGAAAACGATTCAATTGCCGAGTGGGAGCGACAGGAGCCGAGACAAATCGAAAAAAAAAGGCGATCTCATGAATAGTCATACATGGTATCAGGTATCAGATAACGGGGCGTTCATAATAAACAAGCTGGCTGAGTGCGTCAGCGCACAGAGACTATCATGGACATTTGCAGGTCTGAAACTGTAAGCTTTCTCAAAAGTTCGGGGCATTGAAATTATGAAAAAAAAATGAAATGGCCCAAAATTATTATTTTTTTCAACAGGTCCGGACCAGTCCACTTTTTCAGAAAAGGGGCTGTCTAAATTTGGGTAGTTTTGAAATTCAAAAATTGTGTTTTCTTGACATGTCTGAACCTGTAAGCTTTCTCAAAAGAACAGTACATTAAAATTATGAAAAAAATAAAATTGGCCAAAATGTAATTTTTCGACAGGTCTGGACCTGTCCACTTTTACAGAAAAGGGGGTTTCTAAATTTGGGTAGTTTTGAAGATCAAAAATTTGTGTTTTCTTGACATGTCTGAACCTGTAAGCTTTCTCAAAAGAACAGTACATTAAAATTATGAAAAAATAAAATTGGCCAAAATGTAATTTTTTTCGACAGGTCCGGACCAGTCCACTTTTACAGAAAAGAGGGTGTCTAAATTTGGGTAGTTTTGAAGATCAAAATATTGTGTTTTCTTGACATGTCTGAACCTGTAAGCTTTCTCAAAAGTTCAGGGCATTGAAATTATGAAAAAATGAAATGGCCCAAAATTATTATTTTTTTTCAACAGGTCTGGACCAGTCCACTTTTTCAGAAAAGGGGGTGTCTAAATTTTGGTAGTTCTGAAGATCAAAAAATTGTGTTTTCTTGACAGGTCTGAACCTGTAAGCTTTCTCAAAAGTTCGGGGCATTGAAATTATGAAAAAATGAAATGGCCCAAAATTATTATTTTTTTCAACAGGTCCGGACCAGTCCACTTTTTCAGAAAAGGGGCTGTCTAAATTTGGGTAGTTTTGAAATTCAAAAAATTGTGTTTTCTTGACATGTCTGAACCTGTAAGCTTTCTCAAAAGAACAGTACATTAAAATTATGAAAAAATAAAATTGGCCAAAATGTAATTTTTTCGACAGGTCTGGACCTGTCCACTTTTACAGAAAAGGGGGTTTCTAAATTTGGGTAGTTTTGAAGATCAAAATTTGTGTTTTCTTGACATGTCTGAACCTGTAAGCTTTCTCAAAAGAACAGTACATTAAAATTATGAAAAAATAAAATTGGCCAAAATGTAATTTTTTCGACAGGTCCGGACCAGTCCACTTTTACAGAAAAGAGGGTGTCTAAATTTGGGTAGTTTTGAAGATCAAAATATTGTGTTTTCTTGACATGTCTGAACCTGTAAGCTTTCTCAAAAGTTCGGGGCATTGAAATTATGAAAAAATGAAATGGCCCAAAATTATTATTTTTTTCAACAGGTCTGGACCAGTCCACTTTTTCAGAAAAGGGGTGTCTAAATTTTGGTAGTTCTGAAGATCAAAAAATTGTGTTTTCTTGACCTCTCTGAACTTGTAAGCTTTTTCAAAAGCTCGGGCATCGAAATTATGAAAAAAAATAAAATTAAGCCAAATTATTATTTTTTTTGACAGGACCGACCAGTCCACTTTTTTTTTTTTAAAAAGGTGTCTAAATTTGGGTAGTTTTGAAGATCAATAAATTGTGTTTTCTTGACATGTCTGAACCTGTAAGCTTTCTCAAAAGAACAGTACATTAAAAGTATGAAAAAATAAAATTGGCCAGATTATTATTTATTTTGACAGGACCGGACCAGTCCACTTTTTCAAAAAAGGGAGTGTCTAAATTTGGGTAGTTTTGAAGATCAAAAAATTGTGTTCTCTTGACATGTCTGAACCTGTAAGCTTTCTCAAAAGAACAGTACATTAAAATTATGAAAAAATAAAATTGGCCAAAATGTAATTTTGTCGACAGGTCTGGACCTGTCCACTTTTACAGAAAAGGGGGTTTCTAAATTTGGGTAGTTTTGAAGATCAAAAATTTGTGTTTTCTTGACATGTCTGAACCTGTAAGCTTTCTCAAAAGAACAGTACATTAAAATTATGAAAAAATAAAATTGGCCAAAATTATTATTTATTTTGACAGGACCGGACCAGTCCACTTTTTCAAAAAAGGGAGTGTCTAAATTTGGGTAGTTTTGAAGATCAAAAAATTGTGTTTTCTTGACATGTCTGAACCTGTAAGCTTTCTCAAAAGAACAGTACATTAACCCTTTGCGGTCCATTGTCGGACTGGGTCCGACATTGCAATTATTCCTCACAGGTCCTTTGTCGGACTGGGTCCGACATCATTATAGCAACGCAATAAACGGGTGTTTAGTCGTTTTTTCTCCGGAAAAAGCCGAGAAAACGATTCAATTGCCGAGTGGGAGCGACAGGAGCCGAGACAAATCGAAAAAAAAGGCGTATCTCATGAATAGTCATACATGGTATCAGGTATCAGATAACGGGGCGTTCATAATAAACAAGCTGGCTGAGTGCGTCAGCGCACAGAGACTATCATGGACATTTGCAGGTCTGAAACTGTAAGCTTTCTCAAAAGTTCGGGGCATTGAAATTATGAAAAAATGAAATGGCCCAAAATTATTATTTTTTTTGACAGGTCCGACCAGTCCACTTTTTTCAAAAGGGGCTGTCTAAATTTGGGTAGTTTTGAAATTCAAAAATTGTGTTTTTTTTTGACATGTCTGAACCTGTAAGCTTTCTCAAAAGAACAGTACATTAAAATTATGAAAAAATAAAATTGGCCAAAATGTAATTTTTTTACAAGGTCTGGACCTGTCCACTTTTTTTTCAGAAAAGGGGGGTTTCTAAATTTGGGTAGTTTTGAAGATCAAAATTTGTGTTTTTCTTGACATGTCTGAACCTGTAAGCTTTCTCAAAAAGAACAGTACATTAAAATTATGAAAAAAATAAAATTGGCCAAAATGTAATTTTTTTTTACAGGTCCGACCAGTCCACTTTTACAGAAAAGAGGGTGTCTAAATTTGGGTAGTTTTGAAGATCAAAATATTGTGTTTTCTTGACATGTCTGAACCTGTAAGCTTTCTCAAAAGTTCGGGGCATTGAAATTATGAAAAAATGAAATAGCCCAAAATTATTATTTTTTCAACAGGTCTGGACCAGTCCACTTTTTCAGAAAAGGGGGGTGTCTAAATTTTGGTAGTTCTGAAGATCAAAAAATTGTGTTTTCTTGACCTCTCTGAACTTGTAAGCTTTTTCAAAAGCTCGGGCTTCGAAATTATGAAAAAATAAAATTGGCCAAAATTATTATTTTTTTTTGACAGGACCGGACCAGTCCACTTTTTCAAAAAAGGGAGTGTCTAAATTTGGGTAGTTTTGAAGATCAATAAATTGTGTTTTCTTGACATGTCTGAACCTGTAAGCTTTCTCAAAAGAACAGTACATTAAAAGTATGAAAAAAATAAAATTGGCCAGAATTATTATTTATTTTGACAGGACGGACCAGTCCACTTTTTCAAAAAAGGGAGTGTCTAAATTTGGGTAGTTTTGAAGATCAATAAATTGTGTTTTCTTGACATGTCTGAACCTGTAAGCTTTCTCAAAAGAACATTACATTAAAAGTATGAAAAAATAAAATTGGCCAAAATTTAATTTTTTGACAGGTCCGGACCAGTCCACTTTTACAGAAATGGGGGTGTCTAAATTTGGGTAGTTTTGAAGATCAAAATATTGTGTTTTCTTGACATGTCTGAACCTGTAAGCTTTTTCAAAAGCTCGGGCATCGAAATTATGAAAAAATAAAATTGGCCAGAATTATTATTTATTTTGACAGGACCGACCAGTCCACTTTTTCAAAAAAAAAGGGAGTGTCTAAATTTGGGTAGTTTTGAAGATCAAAAATTGTGTTTTCTTGACATGTCTGAACCTGTAAGCTTTCTCAAAAAAGAACAGTACATTAACCCTTTGAAAAAAAATTGTCGGACTGGGTCCGACATTTTTAATTATTCCTCACAGGTCCTTTGTCCGGACTGGGTCCGACATCATTATAGCAACGCAATAAGCGGTGTTTAGTCGTTTTTCTCCGGAAAAACGAGAAACGATTCAATTGCCGAGTGGGAGCGACAGGAGCCGAGACAAGTCGAAAAAAAAAAAGGCGTATCTCATGAATAGTCATACATGGTATCAGGTATCAGATAACGGGCGTTCATAATAAACACAAGCTGGCTGAAAGGTCAGCGCACAGAGACTATCATGGACATTTGCAGAGCTTTTTTCAGATGTTATAGTAATAAAATAATGACTTGGATGCGACATTATTGAGGAGTTTGGTGATAAAACGAGTGATCCGAGATGATCGTCGGTATGTCGACTATTATTATTATTATTATTTATTTCTTACATAGGTGAACGCTATAGCAAACAAAGGGTGGGGCGGGCTGGAGAAGCCTAGTGAGTGCTTTGTTGATATGCAGGGCCATTTAAACCCGTTTGACTGTGAAAAAAAATACTATTAAACAGCGGACCAGTATAAAATTAACTGCGGGGTGTGAAAATTAATTAGACCTGGCGTGCCTGACGCCTAAACCAGTTAATAAATGGACTGCAAAGGGTTAAAAGTATGAAAAAATAAAATTGGCCAAAATTTAATTTTTTTGACAGGTCCGGACCAGTCCACTTTTACAGAAATGGGGGTGTCTAAATTTGGGTAGTTTTGAAGATCAAAATATTGTGTTTTCTTGACATGTCTGAACCTGTAAGCGTTCTCAAAAGAACAGTACATTAAAAGTATGAAAAAATAAAATTGGCCAAAATTTAATTTTTTTGACAGGACCGGACCAGTCCACTTTTTTCAAAAAGGGGGTGTCTAAATTTGGGTAGTTTTGAAGATCAATAAATTGTGTTTTTCTTGACATGTCTGAACCTGTAAGCTTTCTGAAAAACAGTACATTAAAAGTATGAAAAATAAAATTTGCCAAAATTTAATTTTTTTAAACAGGTCCGACCAGTCCACTTTTACAGAAAAGGGGTGTCTAAATTTGGGTAGTTTTGTAGATCAAAATATTGTGTTTCTTGACATGTCTGAACCTGTAAGCTTTTTTCAAAAGCTCAGGCATCAAAATTATGAAAAAAATAAAATTGGCCAAAATTATTATTTTTTTTGACAGGACCGGACCAGTCCACTTTTTCAAAAAGGTGTCTAAATTTGGGTAGTTTTGAAGATCAATAAATTGTGTTTTCTTGACATGTCTGAACCTGTAAGCTTTCTCAAAAGAACAGTACATTAAAAGTATGAAAAAAAATGAAATGGCCCAAAATTATTATTTTTTTTTTTTTCAACAGGTCTGGACCAGTCCACTTTTTTCAGAAAAGGGGGGGTGTCTAAATTTTGGTAGTTCTGAAGATCAAAAAAAAAATTGTGTTTTCTTGACCTCTCTGAACTTGTAAGCTTTTCAAAAGCTTCGGGCATCGAAATTATGAAAAAATAAAATTGGCCAGAATTATTATTTATTTTTGACAGAACCGGACCAGTCCACTTTTTTTTCAAAAAAAGGGGAGTGTCTAAATTTGGGTAGTTTTGAAGATCAAAAATTGTGTTTTCTTGACATGTCTGAACCTGTAAGCTTTCCTCAAAAAGAACAGTACATTAAAAGTATGAAAAAAATAAAATTGGCCAAAATTTAATTTTTTAGACAGATCCGACCAGTCCACTTTTACAGAAAAGGGGGTGTCTAAATTTGGGTAGTTTTGAAGATCAAAATATTGTGTTTCTTGACATGTCTGAACCTGTAAGCTTTTTCAAAAGCTCGGGCATTGAAATTATGAAAAAATGAAATGGCCCAAAATTATTATTTTTTTCATCAGGTCTGGACCAGTCCACTTTTTCAGAAAAGGGGGTTGTCTAAATTTTGGGAGTTCTGAAGATCAAAAAATTGTGTTTTCTTGACCTCTCTGAACTTGTAAGCTTTTTTTCAAAAGCTCGGACATCAAAATTATGAAAAAAAATAAAATTGGCCAGAATTATTATTTATTTTGACAGGACCGGACCAGTCCACTTTTTCAAAAAAGGGAGTGTCTAAATTTGGGTAGTTTTGAAGATCAAAAAATTGTGTTTTCTTGACATGTCTGAACCTGTAAGCTTTCTCAAAAGAACAGTACATTAAAATTATGAAAAAATGAAATGGCCCAAAATTATTATTTTTTCAACAGGTCTGGAC